>ML664163.1:567291-765388 GCA_007570785.1 Antilocapra americana | reverse complement strand
TTTTGGATGGCAGCCATTCTGACTGGTGTAAAGTGGTACCTCATTGTAGTTTTGATTTGCATTTCTCTGATAATGAGTGATGTTGAGCATCTTTTCATGTGTTCTACTTCTAATTGCAGCATTCCCACAATTCTGCATCTCATCTTGTTCTCAGATGCGTTTTTTTGTTTAGAATTGTATGAGCCAAAGGATGTGTAGTATTATTTATGAAGCTAGTTTTTTAAAAGTTACAAAATAATAGCTCACGCCGATTATTGTTTGCTATTTAACAAACACTGTTCTAAGCACTTTGTAAGGATTAGCTCATTTACTTTTCACAGGCAGCCCATCTTATTACTCCATTTTACAGATAAGAAACTGGGGTATGGCGATTAAATAATTTGCTTAATTAATCAAGTACTAAGTAGTAGCATTAAGATAAAAACCCACATAGTCTTGGCTTCAGAGTCTCTGCAGAGATGGGAAGTTTAAGATGCAAGCCAATTAGATGTTTCAGGGGAGTTTATTTATAACCTTACTTGGTCCATTGACAATAAATATACATGCATATTTCCACTATAATCAATTTGAAACTGAACTAACCCCAGCCAATTATAAATATATACTGTTGACCATAACAAGTAGCCTAGGTGAGAGAATATAGTTAGATCAGTATAAAAAGAAAGCACCTTGTATTCTATAGGTGCTTATCATCCTTATGTGACTGAAAAAAATCTTATTTTTAGTAAAGGGGAAATCTCAGTGAAAAAAGTTAATGTGACAAAAGATATGGTTATGCTTTAGTCAGTATAAAGCTTATGAACAGAATGAGCACTATTTTTTCCCATAGATAATTTATTTTTTAATTTCAAGATAATTTTAAATTTAGAAAAATTGCAAAAACACAATTTTGTACAATACAAAAGTACAGAGAGGTCTTGCTGTACCCTTCATGCAATTTCCCTCAATAGTTATATCTACATAACAACAATATATTATCAAAACCAGGATGTTGACATTGGTACAGTGGGTATTGTGCCAGGTGTGTTGTGTCAGGGGTCTCCAAGACCCTCATGTTCAAAAGGACTCATGAGATTCAGTATATAGTTGTACTCATACTGAGAATTATTACAAGGACATAGTAAGGATATGCCCAGATCATAAGAGTTAACACACAGGCAGAGCCTAGAGGAATCCATCTTCAGGCATCCTTACGTTTTCTCCCTCTCATGAGGGGTCACACAGTACATTCCCTCTTTCCCTCCTTTGCGACAAAAACGCAGCGATGTGTGTGTGATATTTTTGCCCAGGAAAGTCCATTGGAGAATCACTGATCAAGATTTTTACTGGAGGATTTGCCTAGTGGTACAGTGGATAAGAATCCGCCTGTCAGTGCAGGGGGCATGGGTTTGATCCCTGGTCCAGGAAGATTCCACATACTGTGGAGGAACTAAGCTCTAAGTGGCACAACTACTGAGCTTGCTCTCTAGAGGCCTCGAGAGGGGGGGTTGGTCGTGTAGGCATCCTCTGTCTAAAATGTAACAAAATTCCAGACTCACAGAAGAAACTTCCTGATGTTCAGCATAAGTTGCCTCTTTGGCACAAACAGTCTAAGCATAGTGAGCCACCCCTGTTGGAGAACAATGGGAATACTCTTGAAATCCAGATTTCCAGACACCAGCCAAGGGTCAGACTTGCAAGCTGGCCTTTCAAAAAGGATAACATTCTCAGGCCAGATAGGATAAGGTTTTTATGTATAGGTGTGTATAGGTCTCTGCCATTTTGTCACAAGTGTAAATGTTGGTAACCACTACTGCAATCATGATAAAAGAATTATATTGTCACCATGAAAATCTCTTGCTGCCCCTTTACTATCACATACACCTCTTACTGTCCCCACTCTTCCTAATCCCCAATCTATTCTCCATCTCTAATTTGGCATAGGCTGTTTTTAAATAAATGCTTTCCAGATGGCACTAGTGGTAAAGAACCTGCCTGCCAATGCAGGAGACATAGAAGATGTGAATTTGATCTCTGGGTCTGGAAGGTTCTCTGAAGGAGGACATAAAGGAAATATTTGTATTTCAATTTTTCATTAAATAAGTGATAAACTTTGTTTATCCTGTTATAACAAAACCACCCATGAACAGTGAAAGACTTTGATAAGAGATACGTGTGCTTTTTAAGCTGGATGGTAGATACTTGGGTATTTGTTATTATCTAAAGGGACTTCCTTGGTGGCTTAGATGGTAGAAAACCTGCCTGTAATGCAGAAGGCATAGGTTCAATCCCTGGGTCAGGAAGATCCCCTGGAGAAGGAAATGGCAGCTCATTCCAGTATTCTTGCCTGGAGAATCCATGGTCAGAGAAGACTGGTGGGCTATAGTCCAGGGGTTGCAAAATGGACAGAGGAGCCTGGTGGGCTACAGTCCAGGGGATACAAAATGGACAGAGGAGCCTGGTGGGCTACAGTCCAGGGGTTGCAAAAAGTTGGATGCAACTGAGCAACTAACATAACAACAACAACAACAGAGTGTTCCTGCACCTAAAATACAGTGAGAAAGATGGACAATTAGAATTTTTGGGAAAGTTTTAGTATAATGAATATTGATGGCATTTGCTTTTATTTTCTTTGCTCAAATTCTGATGTTTTATTTTGAGATTATTAACTGTCTTTCTTCTGGGTCTAGTTATTAAATACATCTAAAATGAGTTCTGTAGTGATTATTAGATGGTTGATAATAAAATGATAATTTAGCTCCTTTTAATAGTTATTAAATAGGTGTGGGGTATTTAAGCTTTCTATACTGAGAAGTAGCATAGTCTAAATAATCAACTAAGATATATTTTATCTTTTTAGGCACATCAGATTAATATTGGTTATTACCTGACATTACTGTTTTTGTATGGAGTAGCACTCACTGAAAGAGGAAAGAAAGAGGTATGTAGCAAGTGTTATTTGTCCATTTAAAATAAATCTTTTCACATACTTTGACTTCATTTTAGTAAGTTAAAAATGTTGATTTTTAAAAAAAATTCTCTAAAAACTGAAACCATCCCATGACTTTCCTGTCATGTATTTAAGATATAGAGTAATTCTGCCAGAGACTATATTGTGAAACTAAAAATATTGATAAAGTAAACTTAATGTAAGCAGATAGCCTTGAAATAATTACCATTTGTATAAAACAGAAAATTTTGTTTAGCTTGTTTTATTTATACATTTTAATCCACTTTCTAGTATAGTAGTGTAGTTTAATCTCTCTGGTTTTTATCTTACCCTCTTATGTAAAATACTAATTTGACCTCAGTTCTTCATTAAATAAAGTGAAGTGCAAAAGTAAAAATCTAGGAGTTAACTGGGTGATATATAAGGGTCCTTACAAATTTAACGTTTTCTTTTGCTTATTTTTAATGATTCCTCAATTTCAGCCTTGATATCTCTTTTACTTTTTGTATTCTTAAATTTATAGTCTCTTCTTGGTTTCATAAATAAGTCTAACTTGTTAATTAGGTGAAGTAGAGTTTATAAGCACCAAACTGAAAACATTTCCAGTTTAAATAATTTCACATAATGCTAATTATTATTTAGTGCATTGTGCTAGAGGATGTTTTAAAATGAGGCCATGCAGCACTTTTTTTCCCTCAGGGAGATTGGGGCTGTTGTGCCTATTGTAATAATAGTAACTGAAACATTTATTAGAACTGATACTTCTATACCTATATTGCTTATAATTAAGATGGTCCTTCCCCAGAAGAGACTATATGTGTGGTCAAAAAGTCACTTTTTTCCTATTTTAAAAATTAGGAAGATTTGTGCTCCAATTAGAAAAAAAAATTAGGAAGAATTATGTTCCCATAGTCATTAGAAGAGCCCTTATTTTTGTTAGTAATATTTGTCAGTTTTATTCATAGAGATTATTATTTTAATGTTTCACTTTGATACTAAAGATCTTTTGTTTTATTAAGCACTGAGTACATTTTTTATGGGATCATATACAGAGATTTTTATTTTAATGTTTCACTTTGAAACTAAAGATCTTTTGTTTTATTAAGCACTGAGTACATTTTTTTATGGGATCATATACAGAGATTTTACAAATAGAGGTGTGAATAAATGACCAAATGACTGAATCAGTATTAAAGCTGTTCTATCTTCTTTAGTTTGGCAAATAATTGTTTATTGTAAAAGGAAAAAATAATTTTTACATCAGCCAAACCTAGTTTTTTGTTACTACAGGATTATATAGAAGCTGAGAATAAATTTCTAGTAATGAAGATGGTGATCCAAGAAAATGAAATTTGTGAAAACTTTATGTCATTAGTTTATTTTGGCCGTGGTTTGCTTCGATGTGCTCAGAAGAGGTAAGAATTTTAATTAATGGGTAGTTCTTGCCTGTTAACTTTCAGCATTATGTAATGGGAATAAAGTTTGTACAATATACCAGGGATCATGACATCTGTGCTCTATTGATTCTTTTCTCTGTCACTGATTTCTGTAGATCATGTCATTAATGTACTTGAGAATATTAAATATCAAATTTAATAGGCCATGGCAATAAAAGGTGGTATAGTATAGGCATTAGAAACATAGGCTTTGGAGTCTGATAGGCTGGTTCAAATACATTTTATACCACTTACCTGGTATACAACCCTAGGAAATTTAATGTTGCTAAGCCTAATCTTTGGAACTAATAACAGTGCCCACCTCATAAGGTAAATAACACAGTGCACAGGACACAACAATACTACTAATAAATGATTAATAATTATAGTTATTAATATTATTACCACTTGGAATGTCTGTTAAAGTTATAAATGCGCTTATAACACATTGAAAGGGTCCCAGTTCTGAGTCTAGGAGTATTGGGTATTACACGGTTAGGTACAGAGGAATGTACATGGGCTGTCTGTTCACTTCCCATATGTATGTTGTTTAGTCACTATGTCATATCCAACTCTTTTGGAACCCCATGGACTGTAGCCTGCTAGGCTCCTCTGTCCATAGGATTTCCCAGGCGAAAATACTATAGTAGGTTGCCATTTCCTTCTCCAAGGGATCTTCCCAACTGAGGGATTGAACATGAACCTCCTTTTGGACAGGCATATTATTTACGACTGAGCCAACAAGGAAGCCCTCCAATATGTATATCCTTAGCCATTTGTAGAATCAACCATTCAATTTATTTCTAAGCATTTATTATATATTAGAGACTGTTCTAGGTGTTAGGGGTAAAATGGTTTACAAAACAGTTTCTTTCCTCAGGTAACTGACAGTATAGTGAAGGTTTATAGACCTTAATCAAATAATCAGTTATTTAAATAATCAATTATGAAATGTGATAAAGAGTTATGAAGGAAAATATAATAACGAATTAAAGTCCTTATTGGAACCTCAGTGTGTTTCTTGGGAATTAGAAGTCTCCTTGAAGAAACAGTGTTTCTGAGATCTGAAGGATGAATTAGGAAAAATTTACTTATGCAAATCCTTATGAAGGATTACTGCTGGGCCCAATTGTTGAATCCCTAAAAAGCATCACTTAATATGGTAGTTCCTTGATTCTTTGAAAGGCTGATCTTCCATCCTCTGGCATGCTTGGTTTTTATTATCCAGAAGACGTCCTGCTTCCTGTTTGTTATCATGATGTCCTCAATGTAGTTTGCCACTGTGATATTTCGCAGAAAGTCAGGATAATCAAAATCCCTTTAATACTGTGGAGAGAATTAACATAGCTCTGAGTCAAAGAATCTGGACTGCTGTCCTTCCTTCAGATATGTGAGCTACTGTTTATTTTCTTTAGTGATGGGCATTGAGAATCCATTTTCCAAATCATTGACACTAGAAAACCCAGTCATCTGGCAGCATCATTTCCTTTCATCCCTGGCCTATAGAGAACAGCCACCACTGAGCTGCTCAAAATGTCCTTCTTACTGTGTATTTCTTATTGCATTAATAAAATGGAATGTCCTCTGGGCCTTTCTAGGGTACCCTGTCTGGTAGAGGATTCAATGCTGTTATGTCCACTCTACCATCTTTTCCTCCCTGAGCTTTCTTGAATGCTCTGCCAAGAAATTTTCAATGTTTTCATCTCAATTACTATTATAGAGGCCATTCGTTGTGTCCAGGCTTCAAGTAGCCTCAGCAACATGTTAGGATTGGCTTCGCATGTCCTTGCATTCAGTAAATGCTGAATTATGGGAGAGTTGTCCCATATCAGTATACATTTCCCTATCCAGCTGTATATTTGACCATTGGTTTAGCTCTCTTAAGATCCACTCCCAGACACATTCCCGCCACTGCATAGTAGTGAAATTAGTGAAGTCTGCAATGCTTATGGTAAACAAGCCTTTTCTTCCTCTTTTTTTCACTTGGGCTTTGCTTGTACATTATCCTAGATTTTTCAGTCTTTAGGCAATGAACAGAGATAGGGGAGGGTTTTGAGAAGGAAGAAGAGCATCATCTTTTGGGACATGTACTTCAGATGATGTACAGATATTTGCATGGTCTACTCGTTCCACATCAGTGTCCTGACGGTATAATAGTCCTGTTGAGGCTGTGCTTTTGGTTTTTGCTGTTATTCTATTCTTGTAATTAAATACTGGGTCTTGCTTTCAGCATTGTCTGCCTTTATGTTTAGAATTGGTCAGATTTCTTTAAATGTTACCATAGAGGACTCTTAACTTTCACAGAGTACCCTTAGTTGATAGTAGTAGCCAGTTTCTTCCACTTTGTGGTTCAATCTGGGCCTGATTTTCAGCACAGATTATCTTTATGGCTGTCAAAGCTGAGGGTCTCTTTAAATGCTGCCCTCAGAGGCCTCTGTCTTTCATTGTGTCCCGAGTCAATCATTGGCTGACCTGTGCCTGTCATTCTCTTTCTTCAAGGCTTCTAAGACACTAAACAAAAGCCAGCCAACTCTACAACCCCTTTAATTACCATGGCCCTCATACTGTTCAAGCTTGAGCTACTACATAATCTATTACCTCCTCTTCTACCTGTATTTCATCCCAGTCTACTATAGGTGAGAGTCCTAGTATTTGTATTTTTGTAGCATGCTAGATGTTATCATCCTACTAAAACATACACACATACACAAATGGGTTGCTTGTTGTCTAATCGGTAAGCTAGTTACAGAGTCTTGTTCAAATTAACCTTTTAAAATGCCTTGCAGATATAATGGAGGACTGCTAGAGTTTCATAAAAGCTTACAAGAAATAGGAGATACAGGTGATCATTGGTTTGATATAGATCCTACAGAAGATGAAGATTTACCTACAACTTTTAAAGTAAGGAATTATTTAAGAGTAACATTTAATCTGTGGCTAATCAGAATCATCTTTGATAAAGTGCAGTTTATGCTATGTTATTCTATAGCAAACATATTCTTTTATTGGGCATTAGCTTTTTGTATGAGAAAATTTTGATTCCATTGTCTCGTACAGCATGTGAGTATGATTCAGCAAGTAGAGAGAAGTGAAGTTGATGTGTTAGCATTTCCAGATAACAAGATTAAAAGTTGTACTAGTTCAATACTTCACATGGCTAGAGAAAATTTAAGTTAACTTCTTTTTTCTAAGTATATTTGCCATTGTTTTGTTGTTGATTTAAATTTTAAAAGCATTAAATGGTCACTTCAGAAAACTTGAAAAATGTGAAAATGCCAAAGATAAAAGTAAATTCATCCATATATTCCTTCAAATGGCAAAACTATTGTTAGAATTTTCATTTGTGTCTTTCCATATACACATGTATAAACACTTTTTATTTTTAGTAAATTGGTATGATGTTATATACATTGATTTATGGTACAAAAATATATATTATTGTGAATTTACCAGCAAGTAGATTATTGTATATTGAAAGTATAATTTTTCATAGCCTATCATAAACTGTGCTTTAATTTAGTTACCAACTTCCTGGTATTGAACATTTAGTTTATACTAAACATTCTAGTTTTTTAGTATTATGGAAAGTGATCTTTTTTTGTCACATCATTGCCTTAGTGTAAATTTCTAGAGGTGGAATTGTAATGTGTTTACACACTTGTATAAGTTATTCATGTATGTTTCCACATTTCCTCCCAGAAAGTTTGTCCTGATTTATATCCTCAAGACGGAGTGTAGGAACTGCTCTTTGCCCTCATATGCTTAGCCGCTCAGTTGTGTCTGACTCTGCGACCCTGTGGACTGTAGCCTCCCAGGCTCCTCTGTCCATGGGGATTCTCCAGGCAACAATACTGGAGTGGTTGCCATGCCCTCCTCCAGGGGCTCTTCCCAACCCGGGGATCGAACCCAGGTCTCCCACATTGTGGGTGGATTCTTTGCCATCTAAGCCACCAGGGAAGCCCACATTCTCTGGATATTCTTTACCTTTTGGGTAATTTTTACCCATCTAATAAGCCATATTGGTCACTTTTTATGTGTTTAATATGAAAATAGCTGCATTAGGATTCTCTTGGTTAACATTTGAGTGAGGTATCTTATTCCAAACTTTTACTTTAAACTTTTCTGGATCCTTACATTTTAGCTGACTTTAAAGCCAAATGCACTCCTCAAATTAAAGAGGGCTGTTTCATAAAAATAAGAAATTCAGTTTTTCTAGGAATCTTTAACAACTCAAAGTTTCTGTATACCCAATAATATAGCCTCAAAATACTTGTGACAAAAACTGGTAGAACTAAAAGGAGAACTAGAACACTTCCCAGTCACTGTGGAATATTTTAATATACCTCTCTCAGTAATCAACAGAACAAGAAAAATAATCTTTGGTGTTTGGTGAGATACTCATATATTTTTTAACTTTGACTTAATATATTAAGTAGTGATTTTATGCATTAAAAAAATATTGAATTTTTGTGTTTACCTGAAGCAGCCCCTGCTTGGTCTTGGTTGTTTTTTTTTCTATTCCTTCTCCTTTTAAAATATTTTTCTTTCTTACCCAAATTTTATTTTTGTTTTATACAAGCTAGTACATGTATACTGTTTGTCAAGTATATTAAAAGATTTTAACAGCCTGTGGTTCTTCATTTCTAATTGCAATTTCTAACTATAGGTAACTTCATTCAACCCTCTAGACATTTTCCTTTGATATTAACCTGTACATTTAAAAAGCTGACTTAAATTGAAGAAAGTAAGGAAAACCACTAGACCATTCAGGTATGACCTAAATCAAATCCCTTATTTATACGGTGGAAGTGAGAAATAGATTTACGGAACTAGATCTGATAGACAGAGTGCCTGATGAACTATGGACGGAGGTTCATGAAATTGAACAGGAGACAGGGATTAAGACCATCCTCATGGAAAAGAAATGCAAAAAAGCAAAATGGCTGTCTGAGGAGGCCTTACAAATAGCTGTGAAAAGAAGAGAAGCAAAAAGCAAAGGAGAAAAGGAAAGATTTTCCCATCTGAATGCAGAGTTCCAAAGAATAGCAGGGACAGATAAGAAAGCCTTCCTCAGTGATCAATGCAAAGAAATAGAGGAAAACAACAGAATGGGAAAGACTAGAGATCTCTTCAAGAAAATTAGAGATACCAAGGAAATATTTCATGCAGAAGTGGGCTCAATAAAGGACAGAAATGGTATGGACCTAAGAGAAGCAGAAGATATTAAGAAGAGGTGGCAAGAATACACAGAAGAACTGTACAAAAAAGATCTTCATGACCCAGATAATCATGATGGTGTGATCACTCACCTAGAACCAGACATCCTGGAATGTGAAGTCAAGTGGGCCTTAGAAAACATCACTATGAACACAGCTAGTGGAGGTGATGGAATTCCAGTTGAGCTATTTCAAATCCTGAAAGATGATGCTGTGAAAGTGTTGCACTCAATATGCCAGCAAATTTGGACAACTTAGCAGTGGCAACAGGACTGGAAAATGTCAGTTTTCATTCCAATTCCAAAGAAAGGCAATGCCAAAGAATGCTCAAACTACTGCACAATTGAACTCATTTCACACGCTAGTAAAGTAATGCTCAAAATTCTCCAAGCCAGGCTTCAGCAATTTGTGAACTGTGAACTTCCAGATGTTCCAGCTGGATTTAGAAAAGGCAGAGGAACCAGAGATCAAATTGCCAACATCCGCTGGATCATTGAAAAAGCAAGAGATCCAGAAGAACATCTATTTCTGCTTTATTGACTATGCCAATGCCTTTGACTGTGTGGATCACAATAAACTGTGGAAAATTCTGAAAGAGATGGGAATACCAGACTGTCTGACCTGTCTGTTGAGAAACCTGTATGCAGGTCAGAAAAAAACAGAATTGGACATGGGACAACAAACTGATTCCATTATTAAAAGGAGTACATCAAGGCTGTATATTGTCACCCTGCTTATTTAACTTATATGTAGAGTACATCATGAGAAACACTGGGCTGTATGAAGCACAAGCTGGAATGAAGATTGCCCAGAGAAATATCAATAATTTCAGATATGCAGATGACACCACCCTTATGGCAGAAAGTGAAGAGGAACTAAAAGCCTCTTGATGAAAGTGAAAGAGGAGAGTGAAAAAGTTGGCTTAAAGCTCAACATTCAGAAAACTAAGATCATGGCATCTGGTCCCATCACTTCATGGTAAATAGATGGGGAAACAGTGGAAATAGTGTCAGACTTTATTTTAAGGGGCTCCAAAATCACTGTAGATGGTGATTGCAGCCATGAAATCAAAAGACGCTTCCTCCTTGGAAGGAAAGTTATGACCAACCTGGATAGCATATTGAAAAGCAGAGAAATTACTTTGCCAACAAAGGTCCATCTAGTCAAGGCTATGGTTTTTCCAGTGATCATGTATAGATGTGAGTGTTGGACTGTGAAGAAAGCTGAGTGCCGAAGAACTGATGCTTTTGAACTGTAGTGTTGAAGAAGACTCTTGAGAGTCCCTTGGACTGCAAGGAGATCCAACCAGTGCATCCTAAAGGAAATCAGTCCTGGGTGTTCATTGGAAGGACTGATGTTGAAGCTGAAACTCCAGTACTTTTGCCACTTCATGTGAAGATTTGACTCATTGGAAAAGACCCTAATGCTGGGAAGGATTGGGAGCAGGAGGAGAAGGGGACGACAGATGATGAGATGGCTGGATGGCATCACCGTCTTGATGGAAATGGATTTGGGTAGACTCCAGGAGCGGTGATGGACATGGAGGCCTGGCATGCTGCGATTCATGGGGTCGCAAAGAGTCACACACTACTGAGTGACTGAACTGAACCGCTATTTAAAAAAATTCCCCATCTTAGGTATCATCTTTTGATTTCCTACTGTAAAAGATGAGGGTTTACTAATTTCCTTATACATCTCCAAACACACACTTCCCATTCCCCATCCTACCCATCCTATTAATAGTTACATGTTTTTATTTAATTGGCCTTAGAGTTTCCCTTTATTCCTGGGAATACCCTTACCCCTCTCCTGTGTAAATCCCCTTTTCTTGGGTTAAGTTTTCCTCTTTCTAGGTGTACCCCCTTGTTTTGGGGGAGTAGCTTTCATCCAGCATCTTCCTAGAAAGGGAACTTATGTGGGAGATAAATTTTTTGAGAACTTTCAAGTCTCAAATAATTTATCCTTTGTACAGTTTAGTTGTATCTTGCCTGGGTATAAAATTATAGGTTGAAAATAATTTTCCTTTAATTTTTAAAATTATATTTCTATTATCATTTAGCTTCCAATAACAGTACTCTTGAGATATTTGATGTCATTCTAATTCTCAGTATTTTGCTTGTAACCTGTTTTATTTTTTTCTTTCTGGGAATTTTTAGGGTATTCTGTATATCCCTAGTGTTCTGAACTTACGTTTTTTTTTGGTGCTAGGACATTTTATTTTTTATTTATTTGATGATTTCTTATTCATTTTCTCTTTTCTTTTTGAGATGTTTGTTATTCAGCTGCTTGACATCCTGGACTGAATTTCTGACCTTGCTATTTCTATGCGAATTTTTGTTTTTTGTCTTTTCTACTTCCTAGGAGATTTTCTTAACTTCATCTTTTTGCATAGAGCTAGCATTCAGCCAGTATACACTAGTGCTATCATACTAGTTATTATAATGTTAAACTATTTCTATACTACTTGGAAAATAGTTTCTACCTAAAAAATAGTTTGGATAACCAGCTGCATTCCAGATACCTTGTACTGTCCTCTGGCCCTCTCTCCCCATACTTCTCTAAAATTCAATAACTAAAGGTTTAATGTCCAATAGAGCAGAGTACGTCCGTGATCCTGCTCTGGCTCTAGGCCAGCATGTTCTTATCTGTTTTAATTGGTACCTATGCCTGTCAGCCCACCAAAAGTCCTACTTCCCAGACATTGTGATTAGTTTTTAAAGGAAACTTAAGAGGGCTCGCCTGTACCCTTTATCTGGCATTGCCAAATTCTAGATGAGTACCACCAGAGGCCTGCCCTACCACAGTTGCTCCTATCCTCATGTGTTTCCTGAGATAAACTTACCCTGTTGGAAGAAGATCATACTTATAGAGATGCTGACACCCTTGTAGAGCGGTGACCTTCCTATTGTTATTATTTTCAACATGATTCTTGTTTCTATCCTGCTGTTGAATTTTTGATTTTCATGATTATTTCAGCTATCATCTACCAAGAGTTTTCTTATTATGAACTATTACAACTGCCTAACTGGTCTTTCTCACCCCTGCCTACTATGCTCCAAAGCATTCTATAAAGAAGCAAAAGATCATGTCAGTTTTTTGCTAAAAACTCTTCAGTGGCTTCCCACTACCTACCTTCCCACTACCTTCCCATTATCTTATTAAGACTGACTTCAAAGTTCTGCAGAACTTGCAGCATCTGAACCCAGTATACCTATCCATTGCTGGCCCATCTCTTCAAATTCATCTCTAGCCCCATTTCCTATAAAAGTCACATAGTTTTATACTTCTAGTTTTTCAAACATGCTCTTCAAGGCCTGAGGACCTTTTTCCACTCAATTCCATTTACCTAGAATTAAGGACTTACTTAACTTAGACTTGATAATATGTTTCACAACCTTTAGCCAGCATTTTAAAATATGGAAATTGCATTCAAAGTTGTCCATTTTGGCTGAGCAACCTGTTGCACCAGTACAGTAGTCCTACTGCCAATATGGTGTCTTGGGGGCCAGTTCTCGCAAGGACTCTCCTGGGTTTCCAACAATTTCTTGTTTCTCTGTATCTGTATCAGAGAAAGTAATTCTTGTTAGGAACCCACTGGCTATTATGAATTGGAATGGAAAATAGGCATATAGCTTCGAATATAGACTTTTTTCACTTTCTCTGTGTTTGTATTCAGTAAGAAATTTAGTATTTCATGTTTAGGGCCCTTCTGTCTATTGTTTACTTTGAATGAGGAAAGTAGGTTCTATAACTATTTAAAAAAAACCCATAAAACACCTTCAAAAAAAGAATATGAAATGAACCTGTAACTTAATCTAAATGTGTGGTCTTTTTATTACTGACTCATAAGATTTTTTATTTTTAAAATTTAGGACCTTCTTAATAATTTCATCAAGACAACTGAGGGTAATATAATGAAGCAGACCATTTGCAGTTATTTAGATTGTGAGCGATCTTGTGAAGCTGACGTTTTAAAGAATACCAATTATAAGGTACCAATTATCAATCAACTGAGTGTTTTAAAAATGTTAATTGTAAAATTAAACGTAGGTGAAAATTATTATATTATCATTCATCAAAATACTCTTTACAAAGCACTTCATTTATTGTTTGTAGACTTTTTGATAGCAGCCATTTTGACTGGCATGAGATGGTACCTCAGTGTGATTTTGATTTGCATTTCTCTGATAATAAGTGATATTGAGCATCGTTTCATAGTTGATTCATGTCAATGTATGGCAGAAACCATTACAATATTGTAAAGTAGTTAGCCTCCAATTAAAATGAATTATTTTTTAAAAAGTACTTCATTTAATTACAGCAAAATGCAGTTGAGAAGTTGTTTAACTCTCGAAAATCTTAAATAATAATTTAAAAAAATGAATTGGCTTTGCTAGGGCTTTTGTAGTATTCACAAGTGCAGTAGCTCATGAAGTATAGCAATCTAAAGTCTGGTGATTGATGACAAAGAAGTTTTAAGGAATAATGCTATGGAATTGGGGCTGAAGGAAAAGAGAAATGTAAAAGTTGTGATGAAGTGGGGCAGATAGCATGTTCATCTACAAAGGTCACTCACTGATTTTCTGATATTTTGTTGTATATAGCATATGAAAAATATTAATTAACTTATTCAAATTATTGCCATTTTTTGTCTTTAATGATATAAAAATGATTTATATAGTTCTTTGATTACCAGTGATCTGTTGATAAATTTTCAATGCCATGTAAAACTCATCTAGTTATAGAATAATAAAAAGTGACTTAAGGTGGTATTTTCTTTAACTACATGGATTATTATTTCTTATCAACAGTTTTTACTCTTTTCCAGGGATTTTTTCAGTTAATGTGCAGTAAGAGCTGCTGTGTTTACTTCCATAAAACTTGTTGGAAAAAGTTCAAGAATTTAAAATATCCAGGTGAAAATGATCAGGTATTATATATTTGTACTTCCTTTAAAATTTTACTATCACATATCCTCTTCTACTCTTTCCTGCTTTTTTCTTCTTTCCCCTGCATTTCTTTCTATTTAGATCCTTCCTCTTTAATGAGGTAATGGCCATAAATTGGGTCTACAGTGTTTAATTCTAAAGTGTTTACACTGTGCAAACTACAGAAAGCACTTATAAAGCAATTGTATATGGAGTTGAGTGTTCTGAGTTCAAGTCCAGGTTGAGCCACTTACTAGGTTTTTTTTACACTAGGCTGAAACTCATTTTTCTAAGCCATAAAATGAGGGTAGTAATACCTACTTTATAAGGTTGTGAAAATTAACAGATAAACTTGTACATTGTAAAGCATAGTTATTCATTTTTTAAGCAGTATGTAAATACTTTTCACTTTCTTTGATTGTTAGGGCAATCGGTATTGCTTAACTTTAGAAAGACAAGTAAAATAAAACAAAATTAACCAGAGGAAATAGCAAGATCAGGATGAGAGGACTCAAATTTTTATTCTTTCTTTTCCACTGGAATCTTCACTTGTCTAATAGAAATTCAGTATTTCCTTTTGCACTTATTTAATTTGTATATTTTGCTTGAAGTTGCTTTCACTGGGAGCAGAAAATTCAGTTTATAATGTAACTATATAAAGTTTTTGAAATATTAATAGAAATGATGAGAGAGAAAATTGTGATCATACATTTTAAATAGGAAATCCATTGGTACAATAAATGGACTGTCTTTGAACAGCTAATCCCAAGTGTGTGTTCACATCTTTTGTTTTACTGTCTAGTAATATTTGCTTCTAACTCTGTATAATCAGTTTTGCACATCAGTGGGTTTTTTCTGTTTTTATTGTTCATGTTATTTTTCTATTGATAATTTATTGTTGTTTTCTATTGATAAAATTTATAGAGTTTTAGTGGAAAAAAATGTTTAAAGGAAGGATGTACAGGTGACATGGTAAGGATGCTGCAATGTGAGGTACCTGGAATTGTCAAAATTTTGGTGAGTATCTTTCTCTTGTTTTTCTTGCTTTCCTTCACTGAAATAATGTTTTTGATTTAGAACAGATTTGAGAATCATAATAATAATAGCCTAGCCATATTCTCTTTGATGGTGACTAAGCTCTCTAACATTTTGTTGCATTGATTTCTCTAAAGTAGTATTTAAGTGGTACTTAAGAGTTAAAAAATTTAAAAAATAAAACACACACACACACACAGAAACTGACAAAACAGGCCACAGCTATCCCAGTGAGGAAAGTCTGTCATGCACAGAGGATGTTAATCTAATTCTGTCCCACGTATGGTTAAAAATAATTTCGAAGTTTCTGAACCCTTTATAGTCTTGGTTTTGCTATTTCATTTTAATAAAATATCTTCTTGATTTTTCAGTTTATTAGTAAATAAACCAAAATTTTAAAAATGTGTGTATAAATCTTTTAGATTTGGCATTTAAATCCTATGGTGACATAAAGTAGAACTGGTTTTTAAGATCAGCTCTACTACTTGACTAATAGTATATTAGTCAATAGCTAATAACTATAATATAATATATATATAATATAATATAATAGCTATTAGTTTATAGCTTGTTTCTTCTGTTTTATTTGTTGTATATTCACTATAGTTTCATTCTCACTGTCTTCTTTCAAACATTAAGGCTAAGAAGTAACACTAAAGAAATTTGAAAGTTGAACTACTTTAGGGCTTTTTCTTTTTTTTTCCATCACTTGCAGTTTGAAGTTGTAAGAAAGGATGAATATATAACCATTGAAAATTTAGGAGCAAGGTAAGTTTGAAATTAAATATTCTACTTTTTTTTAGCATGTATGTATTTTTCAGTTGCTTCTTTCTGTGTTTTCTGTTACTTTTTGGTGCTTCATTAAATTAAAAGACAGTATCAATTGTGTGAAAAACTGTATTTAATTGACATTTGTTTACCCTTCCCCACCTCTTTGTAGACACTTAAATTCTAAAGAGGAAAGGAGAAATTATGTGGATGCTTTTACCTTAAATATGAAAAGAATCCCTTCATTAAAACCAAACATATTTTTCTTGAAGTGATTTAAATTAGGTTGTTATAAAAAACTTTCTCCTAGCTTTCAAAACTCATCCAGGCCTCCAGGCTCATCTGAGAATTAGAATCATTCTGTTTCTTAGATGAGAAAGCTGTATTTAACTGTATATACTGCTTATATATCGTATATAAGCAGAAATTCATTGAGCTATAAATTTTTTCTGTTTAAATTAGGAATTTCAATATAAAACTTATCCTAATCCATTGATTGTCTTTTCTTCTGTTTAAAATGTCTACCATTTTTTAATCTACCAGGATTGGACATTAATACCTAAGGTGTCAGTTTTCCCTATGAGCTAATGAAATGCAAATCTTTATCTCTGCTTTAGCTCTCACTCTCAAAACTCTAGGTCTATCTACCTGAATGCTAAATATTTCCATTTTTATTTTTCAAAAAGATCTATAGTTCAATATTCCCACAGTTAGATTCACAGTATTTCTTCCCAACACTGCTGTGTAATGTTTTTTCAGTCCAATTAATTCAGCTTCTTAAATATATTGCACATGCCTCCTTACTTCTGCCCTTATGCTTCTGTTAAGCTAAATAAAGTTATTTTTCATTTGGAATTCTGAAATAGCTTCTAAGCTTGTCTTTCTGGCTCCAGTCTTACCTTTCTTCAGTCTGACTGTTCAACAGTCTTTAGAACTGTCTGATCAGCCATTAAAATAGCTTTTTAAAAAGAAAATTGGAAAACTTCACTTCTTTGCTTGAAAATCTTTAAGAGACTTCTAGTTGATCCTGGTTAAGTTCAGACTTCTTAGCTTGATTCTTTAAGACACTTTGGACCCTGCTATACTCACTGGTGTCATCTCTTGTCATTCTTTTCTTACAATATATGCAGCAACTATACTCAACTTCTTTTAGTTATTAAGTGTGCCATCTGTTTTACCTCTAGGATTTGCCAGAATAGTCCACTCCTTTGGATTTGGCTGGTTAAAACTTCTAGAAAGTCCTATTTACTTTGCATTAGGAGTTTCAATCACATATTCCCTTTTTTTCTCCTATTAAAACATTAACTAAGTTCTGTTGTACTTTCTTGACTCTCTTCTCCATTTGACTATAGGAGAAGGACAAGGAGTCCTCCTGCACAAGGACAAGAACTTTAACTTGCTTACTGATATATTCCCATTATGTAGCATAATGCCTGGCCATATAGCTAGTACCCAGTAGTTACATGACAGATGTGGAGATTCTGCAATGAGTGTGTTACTTTTGTTTTGATAGGCAGTTAACTTATTTGGAACTGAACTGCAAGGCTGTTTTTCTTGGCTAGTGGTTCCAGTTTCGATTCAAATATTTTGTCTTTAGCTGAGCTGCTGTGAATGAATCTGTTCCACATGTATGGTTCAGCTGTCAGTCAGAGATGTGGCCAAAAAAATTGGGGGATCTCTTCTCTATTTCCTTTCTGGAATTCCCCCACACTCAACAGCCATGGCTCCATGGCTTCAATTTTCTGGTTCCTTTAACCAGGGAGACCTTTGTTTTCTGCTATGTTATACTTGTGCCAAAGAATTGATGCTTTTGAACTATGGGGTTGGAGAAGACTCTTGAGAGTCCCTTGGACTGCAAGGAGATCCAACCAGTCCATCCTAAAGGAAATCAGTCCTGAATATTCATTTGAAAAGGCCCTGATGCTGGGAAAGATTGAAGGCAGGAGGAGAAGGGAACGACAGAGGATGAGATGGTTGGATGGCATCACTGACTCAATGGACATGAGTTTGAGTAAACTCTGGGAGTTGGTGATGGACAGGGACGCCTGGCGTGCTGCAGTGCATGGGGTCACAAAGAGTCAGACATGACTGAGCGACTGAACTGAATTGAACTGAACGCTATACTTAGCCTCAGACTAAAAGCTCTAAAAGTGGTAAACTTAATTTCATGTAGTTCTCTTCTCTTCTCCCTGAGCATATATATATACCCGCTACATCTGGTTTGTTTGGTGGGTTTGTTTCTTCCACTCTTTGGTGCCTTCAAGGAGTTGCTTCTTGTAATTTGTGTAAGTTTTATAGTTATTTTCTGTGGGAAAACCCTGGAATAATTGAACCTTATTATCAAAAGTGGAAGACCTACCTCATAAGGTTTTACGAATTAATGACGGAAATATTTGGTTGTTTTTTAACTTTAAAATGCTTTATTATTATTTTAAAATGCTTAAATAAAAGCCCACAAAATATAAATGCAGAGTTTATTTATTTATTTATTTTAAAATTTTCTTTACTTTATTGTGTTGGTTTTGCCATACAATGACATGAAACCGCCATGGGTTTACATATGCTCCCCCTCCAGAACCCCCCTCCCTCCTCCCTCCCGATTCCCTCCCCCTGGGATATCTCGGTGCACCAGCCCCAAGCATCAACCCTGGGCTGGCAATTGATTTCACATATGATAATTAACATGTTTCAATGCCATTCTCCCATATCATCCCACCCTTGCCCTCTTCCAGAGTCCACGAGTCTGTTCTATATATCTGCGTTCCTTTTGCTGTCTCGCATGCAGGGTTCTTGTTACCATCTTTCTAAATTCCATATATATGCATTAGTATACTGTATTGTTTTTCCTTCTGGCTTACTTCACTCTGGATAATAGGCTCCAGTTCCATCCACCTGAGTAGAACTGATTCAAATGAATTTTTTTTTTTAATGCTGAGTAATATTCCATTGTGTATATGTACCACAGCTTTCTTATCTATTCGTCAGTTGATGGGCATCTAGGTTGAAAAGAATTATGAAGCATACAGTCTTGTGGCTTTACCCAAAGCACCAAATAGTTTTGTCAGCACTCCAGAAGCACTCAGTTCCCCTCTTCCTAGATAACTGTTAACCTGACTTTCACAGTAATCATCTCTTCACTTTCTTTATTAATATAAATGCATTTCTAAACACTAATGTTTTTATGTTAGGCTTTTTTAAGCTATAGTTCATATACAGTAAAATTCACTTTTTAAAAATATACATTTAAATGAGTTTCTTTATATACAACCAGGTAACCACTACCATGATCAATAGTTCTTCCTCTTCCCTAGTCTCCATAAAATCTCTTACATCGTCATTCCTCTTCAACCTCCAAATCCTGATAACCACTGATACGATTTCCATTCTGGTTAATGCTGATTTTTTCTGATTACCCTCTGGTAGGAAGACCTTTAGCATCTGGATTTATTTTGCTTAGTGTAGTGATTTTGAGACTCATGATGTTATTACATATACTGGTAGTTCCATTTTCATTGTTGCTGAGTAGTCTTCCTTGTACAGATGTACCATAACTTACTTATCCATTTAACAATTGGTGACATTTGAATTGTTTCTGGATTTTGGCTTTATAAATAAGGCTGCTATAAATATTCTATTCTTTCTAAAAAGAGAATTTTTCATTTCTCTTGGGTAAATTCCTAGAAGCAGCATTGCTGAGTCATAATGGTATGTGTTTAATGTTACAAGAAACTGCCAGACTGTTTTCAAAGTAGCTATACATTTTGTTATTCTCACCAGCATTGTAAGAGAATTATAGTTTCTCTGTATTCTGTTCAGCGCTTGGTATTGTTAACTTTAAAAATTTCAGCCATGTTAAAAGATATGTAATATCTTAATAGGTATCTTATTGTGGCTTTAATTTGCATTTGCCTAAATTTTCAAAACTAGTTTTCTGTTTTAGATCCTTTGCTCTTACATGATAAATCTCAGAAACACGTTATAAATTTCTCTAGACTTCTTGCTGAGGTTTTGATTGCATTGAATCTGTAGATCAATTTGCAGATGATTTATATGTTAGCAATATTGAGAATGCCCATCCATGAAGATGATGTATAATTAATTTCATTTAATTGAGTCTTTTTGATGTCTCTCAGAAATATTTTGTAGCCTTCTTTGTACAGTCTTATAAATATTTTGTTAGATTATCCATGCATATTTGATTTTTTATGCTATTGTAAATGATAATTATATAACTTCAATTTCTAGTTATTTCTAGTATATAGAATTGATTTGTATCTATTGAACTTATATCCTGTGACTTGCTACTTAATAATTATAATATTATTTGTAGAATTCTTTGAGGTTTTCTGTGCCATCTGTGCATAATGACAATTTTATTTCTTTTTTGCAATCTGTTTGCTCTTTATTTTTCTTTACATGTTGCATGAGTTCTCTAGTACAGTGTTGAATACACTTGTGAGAGCAGACAGTCTTCTTTGCCTTTTCCAGATCTTAGGAAGAAGCCTTCAGTGTTTTACCATTTATTATGCTGTTAGCTGTAGAATTTTTACAGATGCTTCATATATATATATATATATATATATATATATATATGAAACAGTTACCACCATAAGGTTAGTTAATATATCCATCACCTCATATAGATTTTTTGTATGATGGGAGTTTTTAAGATCTACCATTGGTTTTTTTTTTTTTTTTTTGGCTGCATCTTGTAGCATGTAGAAGATTAGTTCCTCAACTCAGGATCAAACCTGTACCTCCTGCATTGGAAACATGAATTCTTAACCACTGGATTGCCTGGGAAGTCCCTAAGATCTACTGTCTTAACTTTCAAGTATACTTTGTAGCATTGTTATTTATAGTCACATGATGCATTTTGGATCCCTGATTTGTACCTTTTGACCCCTTTACCCATTTCTCCTCCTGTTGTAGAAACTAGTACTCGAGAAACCAAGCACCACACTCAGAGAGTTGGAGAACTCAGTTTTATTATGCCGGGGAGCCCAGAGGAGTTAACACTCCAAGCTCTGAGCCCCCAAACAAAGAGGTTACAGAGTTTTATATACATGGACAGGCATGATTAAATGGGTTTGCGGGTTTTCAGGGGCTAGGGCGATTGCAAAAAGCAGGACAAGGGTGAGTGAGATAAGCTCCAGTTCCTAGTATCGTGAGTCCCTACTTTTCTGAGATCTACGTGCTCTAGACTTTGCAAAGAGCATGCTGGGTTACAGATGCAGAAGGAATAGGAAGCTATGTAAAATTTTAACATATCCTCTTCATTCCCCCCTCTTGATGCTTCTATCATTCATAGAAAGCATCGTCTCATGTTTTGGTAGGACATTCAGAGCTCCCCATTGTTTAGGGGGCTATACTGAGCTATTACCATTTGTAACTTTGTGGATTTAATCCAAGAGGCTATGAACTGACAATTACATTGAGAATACTTGGGCCACACAAGAGCACTGCAAAAAACATGAAGAGAGGACCTGTTAAAGGGAGAAGCCAGGATGCCCAGCTCCAGCTGGGTTCCTGGATTTTCATAAATGTGTCTTATCTCTGGAGAGTTACTTGTTAGTCTTTTTGTGAGGGAGACTGAAGTCTGGAATGTCTATGTTGCTGTTTTGATGTCACTTCACTGGTGTTGTTAAAAATATTATTCATGATGAATTTTAATATGATAAGGCAAGCTTTATTCAGAACTTTCATGAGAGGCATAGAGACTACTGCTAAGGGTTTTGTAGTAGGGAGAGAGACTGGACAAGTAGGAAGTTATACTCAGGGGCAGAGTGGGAGTCAATGGATCAAAAATTACTAAGAATCATCAAGGGTAATTCTTTGTTATACTTACCTAGTTGTTCTCTTGCTGAAGTCAGGCCAGGATAATCAATATTACCTGATGGAATATGGAGGAGAGGAATTTGGTCTGATATCAAGAGTGACCAAATAACCAGTAGGTGATTCTGGCTAAAATTGACTTAGCAGGATTTTTCCTAATTTGGAGCTGTTGAGCCCCTGGAGAAGCATGGGGCCTAATTGAAAAAGAGTTCAAAAGGACATGACTAGAGTTTGGTCTTGGAGAGAATCTTTGTCATTTGATTCAATTTTCTAGTATAATTAAAGGATTTCTTCCCTTTGAAACTAAGGAAAATTGATCCAAAGTTTGTTTGTTTGTTTTTGTAATGTCTTGATTTGGTATCAATGTAATGCTAGCCTCCTAAAATGAGTTTGAAAATTTTCCTACTTTTCTTTTGTCAGAATGCTGCCTTGGTACCGTCTATTTTATAAATGCTTTGAACTGTATAAAAGGCCAAAAAGATATGACACCAAAAGATGGGTCCCCCAGGTGTGAAGGTGTCCTGTATGCTACTGGGGAAGAGTGGAAGAGAATCACCAATAGCCCCAGAGTGAATGAAGCAGCTGGGCCAAAGTGGATACGACACTCACTTGTTGATGTGTCTGCTGTCCAAAGTAAAATCCAGTGTTGTAAAGAAAAGTATTGTATAGGAACCTGGAATGTTAAGTCCATGAATCAAGGAAAATTGGACGTGGTCAAGCAGGAGATGGTAAGAATAAACATCTTAGGAATCAGCAAACTAAAATGGACGGGAATGGGCAAATTTAATTCAGATGACCATTATACCTACTACTGTGGGCAAGAATCCCATAGAAGAAATGGAGTAGCCCTCATAATCAACAAAAGAGTCTGAAATACAGTACTTGGGTGCAGCCTCAAAAATGACAGAATGATCTTGGTTTGTTTCCAAGGCAGAACATTCAACATCACAGTAATCCAAGTCTATACCCCTTTCACCAGTGCCAAAAAAGCTAAAGTTGATCAGCTCTATGAAGACCTAGATAACCTTGTAGAACTAATGCCTTAAAAAGATGTTCTTTTCATCATCGGGGATTGGAATGTGACAGTAGGAAGTCAAGATATACCTGAAGTAACAGGCAAGTTTGGCCTTGGAGAATAAAATGAATCAGGGCAAAGGCTAACTAAATTCTGCCAAGAGACTGCACTAGTCATAGCAAATACTCTTTTTTAACAACAGAAGAAACAACTTTACACATGGACACTACCAAATGGTTAATACCAAAATCAAATTGATTACATTCTTTGTAGCCAAAGATGGAGAAGCTATATACAATCTGCAAAAACAAGACCTGAAGCTGACTGTGGCTCAGATCATCAGCTCCTCACAGCAAAATTCAGGCTTAAACTAAAGAAAACTGGGAAAAATACAATGCCAGCCAGATATGACTTAAATTCTGTATGAATTCATGGTAGAGGTAATGAATAGATAAAGGACTGTTTCAAGGGATTAGATCTAGACAGCAGTGTGCCTGAAGAACTATGGACAGAGGCCCATAATATACAGGAGGCAGTGAACAAAACCATCCCAAACAAAAAGAAAAACAAGGCAAAGTGATTATCTGAGGAGGCTTTACAAATAGTAGAAGAATGAAGAGAAGCAAAAAGCAAGGGAGAGAGGGAAGGGTACATCAATTAAATGCAGAGTTTCAAAGAACAGCTAGAAGAGAAAAGAAGGTTTTATTCAATGAAAAGTGTTTAATAATAGAAAAAAAACAACAAAAGGGGAAAGACTAGAGATCTCTTCAGAAAAATTGGAAATATTAAGGTAGCATTCCATCCAAAGATGGGCACAATAAACAATGAAAATGGTAAAGACCTAGCAGATGTTGAAGAGATAAAGAGGAAATGGAAAGAATACATGGAGAAACTATATAAAAAAGATTTTAATGAACTGGATTACTACAATGGTGTGGTTAGTCACCCAGAGTCAAACATTCTAGAGGGTGAAGTCAAGTGGGCCTTAAGAAGCACTGTTAATAAAACTAGTGGATACGATGAAGTTCCAGTGGAACTATTCAAATCCCTAAAGGATGATATTATCAAGGTGTTGCATTCATTATGTCAGCAAATCTGGAAGACCCAGTAGTGGCCAGCAGGACTGGGAAAGGTCAATCCTTATCCCAGTTCCCAAGAAGGGTAGTGCCGGGGAATGTGCTAACCATTGGACAGTGCCACTCATCTCCCATGATAGTAAGATCATGCTTAAAATCTTGCATGCTAGGCTTCAACATTATGCAAACCAAGAACTTCCAGATGTCCAATCTGGGTTTAGAAAAGGAAGAGAAACTAGAGATCAAATTGCCAACATTCCCTGGATTATAGAGAAAGCAAGGGAATCTCAGAAAAACATCTATCTTTGTTTCATCAACTACACTAAAGCCTTTGACTGTGGATCATGACAAACTGTGGAAAGCTCTTAGAGAGATGGGAATACCAGACCATCTTACCTGTCTCCTGAGAAACCTGTATGTGGGTCAAGAAGTAACAGTTAGAACCCTGTATGGAACAAATGACTGGTTCAAGGTCGAGAAAGGAGTACAAAAGGGGAGTCTGTTAACAGACATTTCTCCAAAGAAGATATAAAAATGGCTAACAAACACATGAAAAGATACTCAACATCACTCATTATCAGAGAAATGCAAATCAAAACCACAATGAGGTACCACTTTACACCAGTCAGAATGGCTGCCATCCAAAAGTCTACAAGCAATAAATGCTGGAGAGGATGTGGAGAAAAGGGAACCCTCTTACACTGTTGGTGGGAATGCAAACTAGTACAGCCTCTATGGAAAACAGTGTGGAGGTTCCTTAAAAAGCTGCAAATAGACCTGCCATATGACCTGGCAATCCCACTGCTGGGCATATACACCGAGGAAACCAGAATTGAAAGAGCCACGTGTACCCCAATGTTCATCGCTGCACTGTTTACAATAGCCAAGACATGGAAGCAACCTAGATGCCCATCAACTGATGAATGGATAAGAAAGCTGTGGTACATATACACAATGGAATATTACTCAGCATTAAAAAAAAATTCATTTGATGCAATTCTACTCAGATGGACGAAACTGGAGCCCATTATCCAGAGTGAAGTAAGCCAGAAGCAAAAACAACAATACAGTATATTAACGCATATATATGGAATTTAGAAAGACAGTAACGAGAACCCAACATGGGAGACAACAAAAGGAACGCAGATGTATAGAATAGACTCGTGAACTTTGTGGATGAGGGTAAGGGTGGGATGATATGGGAGAAGGACATTGAAGCATGTTAATTGTCATGTGTCTAATCAATCGCCAGCCCAGGATTGTTGCTCAGGACTGGTGCAGCGAGATTTCCCGGGGGGGAGGGAGGAGGGAGGGGGGTTCCGGAGGGGAAGCATATGTAAACCCATGGTGATATCATGACAATGTATGGCAAAAACAATAAAAAAAAGGGGGAATCTTCTGTCACCCTGTTTGTTTAACCTATGTGCTAAGCACATCATGAGAAATGCCAGGCTGGATGAGAAAGGCCAGAATCAAGATAGGTGGGAGAAACACCAACAACCTCAGATATGTGGATGATACCGCTCTGATGGCAGAAAGCAAAGAGGAACTAAAAGAGCCTCTAAATGAGGATGAAGGAGGAGAGTGAAAGAGCCAGCTTAAAGCTAAATATTAAAAAACACTAAGATCGTGACATCCGGCCCCATTACGGCATGGCAAATAGAAGTGGGGAAAAGGTGGAAGTAGTAACAGATTTCCTTTTTTGGGGCTCCAAAATCATTGTGGATGGTGACTGTAGCCATGAAATCAAAGACAATTGCTTCTTGGCAGGAAAGCGATGACAAACCTAGAGAGTGTATTGAAAAGCAGAGACATTACTCTGCTGACGGAGTCCATATAGTCAAGGGTGTGGTCCTCCCAGTGGTCACATATGGTTCTGAGAGCTAGACTGTAAAAAAGGCAGAACACTGATGCCTTTTAACTGTGGTGCTTTTGAAGACTCCCGAAAGCTCCTTGAACTTCAAGGAAATCAAACCAGTCAATCTTAAAGGAGATAAACCCTGAATATTGACTGGAAGGACTGATGCTGAAACTGAAGCTCCAGTATTTTGGTCATCTGATGTGAACAGACAACTCACTGGAAAAGTTCCTGATGCTGGGAAAGATTGAAGGCAGGAGAAGAAAGTGACAGAGGATGAGATGGCTGGACAGCATCATCGATGCAGTGAACATGAACTTGGGCAAACTCTGGTAGATGGTGAGGGACAAGGAGGCCTGGCATGCTGTAGTCCATGGGGTCAC
The DNA here is from genome assembly GCA_007570785.1 of Antilocapra americana. Lineage (NCBI taxonomy): Eukaryota > Metazoa > Chordata > Mammalia > Artiodactyla > Antilocapridae > Antilocapra > Antilocapra americana. The sequence continues at coordinate 738,909 of ML664163.1, read as the reverse complement.
AAAGAGTCAGACACAACTGGACAACTGAACAACAACAATTTTATAAATGTTTTGAATGTTTACTTGAGACACCATCTGGACTGGAATTTTCTTTTACATATTAATTAAATATTTTAAGAGATCAGTTCAATTCAGTCACTCAGTTGTGTCTGAGTCTGCATCCCCATGGACTACAGCACACCAGGCCTCCCTGTCCTTCACCAACTCCCAGAACCTACTCAAATTCATGTCCATTGAGTCAGTGATGCCATCCAACCATCTCATCCTCTGTCATCCCCTTCTCCTCCCACCTTCAATCTTTCTCAGCATCAGGGTCTTTACAAATGAGTCAGTTCTTCACATCAGGTGGTTAACATATTGGAGTTTCAGCTTCAGCATGAGTCCTTCCAATGTATATTCAGGATTGGTTTCCCTTAGGATGGACTGGTTGGATCTCCTTGCACTCCAAGGGACTCTCAAGAGTCTTCTCCAACACCACAGGTCAAAAGCATCAGTTTTTCGGTGCTCAGCTTTCTTTATACTCCAGTTCTCACATCCGTACATGACTACTGGAAAAACTATAGCTTTAACTAGACGGACCTTTGTTGACAAAGTAATGTCTCTGCTTTTTAGTATGCTGTCTAGGTGGGTCATAACTTTCCTTCCAAGGAGGAAGCGTCTTTTAATTTCATGGCTGCAGTCACCATCTGCGGTGATTTTAGAGCCCAAGAAGAGGAAATCTGTCACTGCTTCTGCTGTTTTCCCACCTATTTGCCATGAAGTGATGGGACCAGATGCCATGATCTTAGTTTTCTGAATGTTGAGTCTTAAGCCATCTTTTTCACTCTCCTCTTTCACTTTCATCAAGAGGCTCTTTAGTTCTTCCTCACTTTATGCCATAAGGGTGGTGCCATCTGCGTATCTGAAGTTACTAATATTTCTCCTGGCAATCTTGATTCCAGCTTGTGCTTCATACAGCCCAGTGTTTCTCATGATGTACTCTACATATAAGTTAAATAGCAGGGTGACAATATACAGGCTTGATGTACTCCTTTTCCTATTTGGAACCAGTCTGTTTTTCCATGTCCAGTTCTAACTGTTGCTTCCCGACCTGAATACAGATTTCTCAGGAGGCAGGTCAGGTGGTCTGGTATTCCTATCTCTTTCAGAATTTTCCACAGTTTGTTGTGATCCACACAGTCAAAGGCTTTGGTATAGTCAATAAAGCAGAAGTAGATGTTTTTCTCGAACTCTCTTGCTTTTTCAATGATCCAGCAGATGTTGGTAATTTGATCTCTGGTTCCTCTGCCTTTTCTAAATCCAGCTGGAACATCTGGAAGTTCACAGTTCATGTACTGTTGAAGCCTGGCTTGGAGAATTTTGAGCATTACTTTACTAGCATGTGACATGAGTGCAATTGTGCGGTAGTTTGAACATTCTTTGTCTTTGACTTTCTTTGGGATTGGAATGAAAACTGACCTTTTTCAGTCCTGTGGCCACTGCTGAGTTTTCTAAATCTGTTGGTATATTGCATGCAACACTTTCACAGCATCATTTTTAGGATTTGAAGTAGCTCAACTGGAATTCCATCACCTCCCCTAGCTTTGTTAGTAGTGGTGCTTCCTAAGGCCCACTTGACTTCACATTCCAGAATGTGTGGCTATAGGGGAGTGATCATACCATTGTGGTTATCTGGGTCATGAAGGTCTTTTTTGTATAGTTCTTCTGTGTAAGAGATACATGGCTGTTAAGATTATGTTTTCTTGAATGAGCTTTGGTAGTTTGTCTTTTTCAAGGAATTTGTCAATTTCATTCAAATTGTGTATCTTTGCATAAAGATATTCATAATATTCCTGTAGGATCCCTTTGTAGTGTCTCTAGATTCTACAGTGATGTCACCCTTTTCATTTCTGATGTTGGTAATTTGTGTCTTTTTTGCTTGGTCATTATGAGTAGAAGTTTATTAATTTTGTTGATCCTTTCAAAGAATCCATTCATTTCATTGATTTTCTCTAATACTTTTCTGTTTTCAATTCATTGATTTCTATTCTTACCTTTGTTATACATCCTTGCTTCTTCTTGCTTTGGAGTCAGTGTTCTCATATTTTTCTAATTTTTTAAGATGAAAAATTTCATGATTAATTTGAGACATTTTTTTTCCTTATAGACCAGCTTTCCTTTAGCATCAGTGCTTTTTGCTGTGTTCCATCCATTTTAATATATAAGTTGTTTTTAGGTTTTTCCACTCAGATTATCTTCTAATTGTGTGTGTATATAACTATGGAAGTGTGTGTGTTTTTTTTTAGGCACCAAAATTTTTATTAACCCACCTTCTTGCTCTCTCTTAACATTATAAACCAAATTAACCTCTTTTTGATCCAGAGCTATGATGGGAATCATCAACTTACAATGTGCTTTTATGTTTCTCTGGCCCCTCTTAACTGCTGGCTGTCATTCCTCTTGACTTTTCTCACTTATTCCAACAATATTTTCCATCCCCTGTAAAATAGGGACTAAAAGTACCAACCTCGTGGTTCTGAGGTTTAAGAGAATGCTAAGCACTAAACCAGGCTCTCCGGAGCATTTGAATTCCCACAGTTCCTCCAAACCCTTTGACATAGCTCCTTCTCATCTGTCATGGGCTGAGGAACCAATGAACCTGTAAACCAAGAACATGAGTCTAAAGTCCACAGGCCAAGTGAAGGCCTGGATGGTAAGGTGCATGGGCTTTCTGACCACCTCTGCCAACTTCCAGCCTAAGGAAGGACTGAGTGAGCAGTTCCCGAACCCCTGAGCTCATGGTTCCCTGTGGGTAACCCCCGTGTACCTCCATTATGACCAGGGCTAGAGGAAGGACATCTCAATTCCCCCTGCCACACTGGAACAGCATGAGGTATGCAGCAGAGGCCAAAGACTGAGTGACAAGCCCCAGGGAGTCGATGGCAGACTATTATCAAACCCATCTCAAAGGTGGTGCCATTTGCTCTTGGGGAGGAGAGGTGGGACCCAGGCAAGGACAGCAGCTGAAAGGCAAAGGGTGGGCCTGGTTCTCAGCAACAGTAGTGATCAACAGGCTTGAACGGGCTGTCAGGGGACGTGCCTAGGTACTGGACCTGCTTCTCAGTCAGCTTGGTCAGCTTCACGTTCAGCTTGCCCAGGTGGGATTCAGCCACTGCTTCATCCAGCTTCTTGGGTAGGAAGTGGACCCCAACAGGGCACTTGTCCGGGTGGGTCCAGAGCTCGATCTGCGCCATCACCTGGTTGGTGAAGGAGTTGCTCATCACAAAGCTAGGGTGGCCCATGGCACAGCCCAGTTTGACCAGCTGGCCCTTGGCCAGCAGGATGATGCAGCACCCATTCTTCAATTAGTAGCGGTCCACCGGGGGCTTGATGTTCACCTTCTCCACGGTGTTCTCGTTCAGCCACTTGACATCAATCTCCACGTCAAAGTGCCCGATGTTACACATAATGGCATCATCTTTCATCTGTTCAAAGTGCTGGCCAACGATGATGTCGATACAGCCCATGGTGGTGACAAAGATGTTGCCCTCCTGACAGGCTTCATCCGTGGTAGTCACCTCGTAGCCCTCCATGGTATCTTGAAGTGCGTTGATGGGGTCGATCTCCATGATGATGATGCGGGCCTGAATCCCCTCAGGGCCTGGGCACAGCCCTTGCCCATGTCACCATAGCCTGCGACCACCACCACCTTGCCCACAATCATGACATCTGTGGCCCACTTGATGCCATCTATGAGGGACTCCTGGCAGCTATAGTGGTTATCAAACTTGCTCTTGGTGACAGAGTCGTTGACATTGATGGCTGACACCTTCAGGATCCCATTGGCCATCATCTTGTACAGGTTGTGGACCCCCGCTGTGCTCTCTTCAGAGATGCCTTGGATGCCTGCCAGGAGCTGCAGGTACTTTGTGTGGATGAGGTTTGTGAGGTCATCACCGTCGTCCAGAATCATGTTGAGGGGCCCGTCCTTGAAGTACAGCGTCTGCTGGATGCACCACAGGTACTCCTCATCCGTTTCGCCCTTCCAGGCTTACACTGGAATGCCAGCCTTGGCAATGGCAGCTGCTGCATGGTCCTGGGTGGAGAAGATATTGCAGCTGGACCACCTCACCTCAGCACCCAGGGTGACGAGGGGCTCAATGAGGACAGCAGTCTCTATGGTCATGTGCAGGAGCCGGCAATGCAGGCGCCCTTCAGTGGCTTGGAGGCCGAGTACATTTCCCGCATGTGCATCAGCCCCGGCATCTCATTCTCTGCCAGGTCCAGGGCCTTGCGTCCCCAGGCAGCTAGACTGATGTCAGCGACTTTGTAAAGCAGCTTGTCTGACATGCTGGCAGCGTTTTCACACAGAGTGATGCACGCAGGCGAAAGGGGCCGGGCCTAGGGCTTGGAAGAGGCGCTGGCTGGGCGGCACCATATAGGGGGAAGTGTGTTTTATAATTGCCAAATTTGGGGATATTTCAACTATGTTTCTAGATATGAATCCCAATATCCTTCCCTGTGGTCACAGAATGTATTTTCAAGCATTACAGCCTTAAAAATTGTGGAGGTTTCTTTTATGATACTTAAATATTGTGTATTTTGATAAGTGTCTCATGTGCATTTGGACTATATCTGCCTTTGTTTAGTACCGTGTTCTATTAATATACCAAGGTGATTTATTAATTTTGTTTCTGTGTTTCTGTATCACTACTGATTATCTGTTTACTTTTTCTATCAATTACTAAGAGGGAAATGTTGAAGTTTGATGTCTATATATTGTTTTTTTCTATTGCCTATTTGTATATTTTTAAACTCTTTTCATTAGAGACTACACACATATATGGGGTTACTTTCTTTTTTTCTTGATGATTTGAATCCTTTAGCCTTATGTAAAAGGATATCCCTGATTATCCCTAATAATATTTTTGCTTTAAGTTTATTATCTGATATTTGCATAACTCTTCCAGCTTATATTTAGTGTTTGTGTGGCATATCTTTTTGCAACCATTTACTTCAACTTATATAATCCCATGGAAAGAGGCGCCTGGCAGGCTACAGTCCATAGGGTAGCAAAGACTCGAACATAACTGAAGTGACTTAGCACACAGCACATATATATTTTTACCTTTAAAGAGGGTTTCTTACATATAACATAGGTCTTGGTTGTTTTTTTTTTTTTAATATCCAGCTTGACAATGTCTGTCTTTAAATTGGGTGGTTATTTCCACATACATTTGCTGTAATTCTTGATTGCATTGGATTTAAATATATCATCTTTCTGGTTGGTTTAAATTTTTCCCATCTGCCCTTATTTTTTGTTTCCTGATAGCAGTTTTTTTGTTTGTTATATTTCTTAAATGACTGCTCTGAAACCTATGATCAGTCAGTTCAGTTCAGTTGCTCAGTCGTGTTCAACTTTTTGTGACCCTATGAATCGCAGCACGCCAGGCCTCCATGCCCATCACCAACTCCCGGAGTCTACCCAAACCCATGTTCATCGAGTCAGTAATGCCATTCAGCCATCTCATCCTTTATCATCCCCTTCTCCTCCTGCCCCCAATCCTTCCCAGCATCAGGGTCTTTTCCAGTGAGTCAACTCTTTGCATGAGGTGCCCAAAGTATTGGAATTTCAGCTTCAACATCAGTCCTTCCAATGAACACCCAGAACTGACATCCTTTAGGATGAACTGGTTGGATCTTCTTGCAGTCCAAGGGACTCTCAAGAGTCTTCTTCAACACCACCGTTCAAAAGCATCAATTTTTCAGTGCTCAGCTTTCTTCACTGTCCACCTCTCACATCCATACATGACTACTGGAAAAACCATAGCCTTAACTAGATGGACCTTTGTTGGCAAAGTAATGTCTCTGCTTTTCAATATGCTATCAAGATTGGTCATAACTTTCTTTCCAAGGAGGAAGCATCTTTTGATTTCATGGCTGCAATCACCATCTACAGTGATTTCGGAGCCCCCCAAAATAAAGTCTGACACTGTTTCCACTGTTTCCCCATCTATTTACCATGGAGTGATGGGACCAGATGCCATGATGTTAGTTTTCTGAATGTTGAGCTTTAAGCCAACTTTTTCACTCTCCTCTTTCACTTTCAGCAAGAGGCTTTTTAGTTCCTATTCACTTTCTGCCATAAGGGTGGTGTCATCTGTGTATCTGAGGTTATTGATATTTCTCCCGGCAATCTTGATTCTAGCTTTTGCTTCTTCCAGCCCAGCATTTCTCATGATGTACTCTGCATATAAGTTAAATAAGCAGGGTGACAATATACAGCCTTGACATACTCCTTTTCCTATTTGGAACCAGTCTAGTTTCCATGTCCAGTTCTAACTGTTGCTTCCTGACCTGCATACAGGTTTCTCAAGGGACAGGTCAGATAGTCTGGTATTCCCATCTCTTTCAGAATTTTCCAGTTTATTGTGATCCATGCAGTCAAAAGCTTTGGCATAGTCAATAAAGCAGAAATAGATGTTTTTCTGGAACTCTCTTGCTTTCTCGATGATCCAGCGGATGTTGGCAATTTGATCTCTGGTTCCTCTGCATTTTCTAAAACCAGCTTGAATATCTGGAAATTCATGATTCACATATTGCTGAAGCCTGGCTTGGAGAATTTTGAGCTTTAGTTTACTAGCGTGTGAGATGAGTGCAATTGTGTGGTAGTTTGAGCATTCTTTGTCATTGCCTTTCTTTGGGATTGGAATGACAACTGACCTTTTCCAGTCCTGTGTCCATTGCTCAGTTTTCCAAATTTGCTGGCATATTGAGTGCAGCACTTTCACAGCATCATCTTTCAGGATTTGAAATAGCTCAACTGGAATTCCATCACCTCCATTTTAACCTATAAAAATCTATTTTTAAATAATACATCATATATAGTGTATGAGCATTACAATAATATAGTGTGATTTCTTTCCATTTTTGTGCATCATATATTTCACTTCTACATATTTCCTGAATTCTATAATATAGTGCTGCTTATAAGTATAGTTTATTTTTTTCTATTTTGAACTTTTTATACATTTAAACACTAATTTTTATGCTTTTAATAGACACTGAAATTTTTTTCCTCTTACAATTTTTCATTTCCTTCGTCTATTTCTTTATAGCTATGAGGCTTCCCTCATAGCTCAGTCGGTAAAGAATCTGCCTGCAGTGCTAGATACCTGGATCGGGAAGATCCTGTGAAGAAGGAAATGACAAGCTATTCCAGTATTCTTGCCTGGAGAATCCTGTGGAAACTTTTATAGCTATACTACTCTATCACTGATAGATATATGGGTTATTTCCAGTTTTAGACTGTAACAACAGTTTTATGATGAACATTCTTATATATGTCTCCAGGTGTATATGTGCAAAAAATTCTCCAGAGAGTATTCCTAGGAGTATAATTGCTAGGCCATCTATTCATATCTTCAACTTTCCTGGATTTTGCTGAACTGTTTCCTATAGCAGTTTTACCAATTTATACTCTCCCTGGCAATGCAGAATTCCTTTTACTCAGTGTCTTTGCTTTTACTATATATTGTTAGAGTTTAAAAGGTTTTCAGTGTAGCAGGTAATTGGCAGTGTTACGCTGGTGCTGGAGATAAAATCAGTAACAACCACCACCACCATCAATGTCCTTTTAGCTAAGCATACATTCTAGTGTCGCTTTTCTTTTTTTCTATTGTTTTTTGAGGGAAAGTTCTTTTCGAAGTCAAGTGCCAAGTTTTTTCATCTGTTTCATGGCAGCATTTACTTAGTGTTTAGTCTGTTTAATAAATCTTACTACTTTTCTCTCATTTTTTTTCTAGTTATTTGTATTGACACTGTGCCAGATTCTTTCTTTGTGTCTCTTTTAATCGCTAGTCATTAAAAGGGGGGCTTCCCCAATGGCTCAATGGTAGAGCATCTGCCAGTGATGCAGGAGATGCAGGTGACACAAGTTCAGTCCCTAGTTGGGGAAGATCCTATTGAGGAGGAAATGGCAACCCATTCCAGTATTCCTGCCTGAAAAATCTCATGGACAGAGCAGCCTGGTGGGCTACTGTCCAAGGGTTGCAAAGAGTCAGACACGACTGAGTAACTGAGCATGCATGCAGTAATTAAATGAGTTTTCTTAGAATAGGTATTAGTAAGAAGATTCTGTGATGGAAGAGGGTGTGGGAGGAGTTCCAGGTTTGCTTACTTTTCACAATGCAGACTTCTATTTTTTTGCTACCATACAGCCTTCTTGCAAACAAGCTAGTCAGGAGATTCTTTTTATATGAAATGTAACAATTCTACTTGCCTCTGAATTCCAATGAAAAATGGCCTTGTAGGGTTGTTATTGTTGGTGTATTTATTTATTCATTCAACTTTCTCCATTGCTTTTAAATTATTTCCAGGAGTAGAAGAAGAAGGTGCTCACTGACTTAGCCATGCTGATACCAAAAATCTTCACTGACTTTTTTAACTTATTTTTTTCCTATTGCAGCTATAAAAAGTTGATGTCTCTGAAAATAAATGATACTGATATAAGACCGAAGATCAGTTTAAAACTTGGTACAAAAGGTATATTTTACTTTCATATATCTGCTATTAAAAACTGTGTTAAAAATTTTGATTTTCTATGTAAAGTATCATGTCATTAGCAACCATATGTTTATTTGTGTTTGTCATTCATGGGCTTGAGTTTACACTAACAAGCATCACTTGGTATAGGCTGGAGTTCAGTGACAGAAATATCAGGTGTATGGTATCACATTACCTTGTCTCTTCAGAGAGGTAGTGCATAACTGTGGCTATACAGATTGACCTTCATCTGATCTTCCTTACCAACCTCTCCTTCTTTGCTGCATTCCCTGTTAAAAGGGTGAAATGGAACAAATGAACATTTTGGGCGCAAAGTCCAAATGGTGCCACCTCTTCAGGAGTGTGCTGGCAAATGCCAGCTGCTCAGCACTTGGAGACCTTAAGGTCTCCTGGCCCCAGGGCAGTGTAGTCTGGTGGCATTCCTTCTTGCTTGGGTATGTCCCTGATTCTAGTCAGCTTCTTATTTGGCAACCCAGAGAAAGTTCCTTGAGTCATTTGCTTTGTAACCTTGCTTGCCTCCACAGTTTATATCAAGTATATCAAGCAAAAATATTACTTTAAAAATCTTTTGAAACACACGCTCATTAAGGGTAAAACAATAAAGCTACATTTTATGATAAACACTTTATTAGTTTAAAAATATAACATCATATACCAAATTCTTATTACTTTCTAATTCATCTCAGTCTGCTTTCATCCTTTGGAGGTGCTACTAAACCAGAAAAAAATACCAAATAGTTTAGTCTCATGCCTTATTCCATTTCATTGATGAAACACCTACTTAGTCGTTAGTTTATTTTTTTGGAAGATAAGAGTAACAGGTTCATTGGATTGGTGTGTCTCAAACTTTAATATATGTTTGAATTATCTGTGATTTTGTTAAATTGTAGGTGCCAATTCAGTAACTCTGGGTAAGACCTGAGATTCTGTATTTCTAGCCATGTCCCATATGGAAGTTGCTATTGCTGGTCAATGGACTATACTTTGAGGAGCAAGGCATTAAATAACTTTACATTTCTTAATATAGTTCTGCATTTTCTAATAAGGTAGCCACTAGCCATATGTGGCTATTTAAATTTAAACTCCTTAAAATTAGATAAAGTTTCAAACTCAGTTCCTATGTCAGACAAGCAGCATTTCCACTCTTAGTGGATAGTGGACAACAAAAGTTTAAAATATTTTCATCACAGAAAGTTTTATTGGACAATGCTGATTAAGGTAAAACATAATTGCCTAAATAAAGTATAATTAAACACTGGCAGTTACCATTCTTGACAGTCTTCAAAATAGTCAAAGGCCTAATACTTTTATGCCATTTGGTGGCCACAGATCGTTTATTGAACAAAACCCTGAATGGTTGAAAGGCTTCTATGATGATGAGTTTTTGTGATTTCTTTTGCTTGGAGCATACTGTTTTTGTTTTGACTTTTTGACAGTTAAGCAGATAGCAGCATGCTTACTGAGCACTGGCTGTAGCAAAGCTCTGTACTATATACTTCATTCTTTTGGAATAGTGCCTGTCCTACATGAACTTAGGATGTAATACCTGAAACCACATAGAAAAAGAGCATTAATGTGGAATCTTTTGACTTCTCAAAATTCATTTTCAGATGAAATGCCTATCTTCAAACTTGATTATAATTATTTCTATCATCTGCTTCATATAATTATTGTTTCTGGTACTGACATTGTTCGGCAAATATTTGATGCGGTTCTGCCACCCCCTCTTTTGAGAAAAGAGCTTCTTATACACAAGAATGTACTGGAACCCTACTACAACCATCTTTGGACCAATCATCCTTTGGGTGGAGCATGGCATCTGCTTTATCCCCCAAACAAGGAGCTACCACAATCCAAACAGTTTGACTTATACCTCCTGTTAGCTCTCATAAAACATTTGAATGTGTTCCCTGCACCCAAAAAAGGCTGGAATATGGAACCACCACCTTCTGATCTCTCTAAGTCTGCAGACATCCTGAGGCTGTGCAAATACAGGGATATCCTCCTTAGTGAGATTTTGATGAATGGTCTCACTGAGTCACAATTCAATTCAATTTGGAAAAAAGTTTCAGATATTCTACTGCGCCTTGGGATGAAGAAAGAAGATATTGACAGAGTGAAGGAGAACCCCATTGAGAATATCTCCCTTGATTACCATCAACTGTCCATCTACCTAGGCATACCAGTACCAGAAATCATCCAGAGGATGTTATCCTGCTATCAGCAAGGTACAAAATAGTTATTTACTTAAGCCAGTAAACCTTCACTAAGTGTCTGCTATGTGCCAGACACACTGCTAAGGCCAGGAGATTCAGTGAGTTCACATTCTTGAGAGAATAGACTCATCAAGACATTAATAGTAATTACAGTGCTAGAGATGTTTTCAAAATACCATGGGAAATTATAGTCTAAGAGAATCCAAAAAAGGCTTTCTGGAGAATATAATCTTAGGAATTCTTAAATGTAAAAGTTAGCCAAGTGAAGAAGATGGAGAAGGATGTTTCAGAAGGAAACAAGAACAAAGGTATAGAAACATAGAAATATAATTCAAGGAACAAAAAGCTTGGCAATACCAAGTTTAACGTAGGGAGAGTTCATAGAATAAATTCAAGAGGATTTCTCTTGCCACGCTGAGGGGTTTGTGTTTTCATAAAGGAATTGTTGAAGATTTTTAAGTAGAGGAGTTTTATCACTTCTACAAAATTAAGGATGCCTAAAACTGAAATACAGGTACTGCGTGTTTCAAGAATGCTCTTTTAAATACCGTGAGTGCATGTTTCACCTTTCTATCAGAACTGTGACTTTTAGCTTAGAAGTTTAGCTCTCTATTGGTCATAGGTAATTTTAAAAATCAGATAACATTTATGCAAGGTGTCTAAAGTCAACAGTGGCCACGCTCAGACATTGTCCGTTAGGGAAAGACTTCAGACCATCTTCCCACATTCCAGGATAGTTTCTCAGCTCTCATGGAAGGTGAAGGTGAAGGTATGTCAGCATCACTGAAACCCTCACTGTGCTATTCTGACTGAATTTTCCTGGTCCCAAGTTATTAGTCATATACCTGGTGAGCAATTGATGATTACACTGATGCTATTTAAACATACAGCTTTCCAAGTCTAGTAATTGTTGACCTGGTCCAGATTTTCTTCAGAGATAATTGCTAGATCTCCCTCCTAGTCCTTTAGCTAAGGCTCTGGGTTACCATTGTGTTTTCCTGCTTAACCTTTAAGAGCTGTCCTTGAACATGAAAGAAGAGAATGCTGAGTTTGATGATACAACAAAGTCAGGCAAGAACCCTTGACTTGTAAATTAACTTATAAATTAGAGGCTTTTCTTTTTTGCATTTACTCTGTTAAGATTTTAAATAACAAAAACTCATGAAAATAAAAATAATATTTGGGAAAAAGCTTTGAGCTATAAATTCAGAGCATTTCAGTTCTCACTCTGGGAGTCTGAAGAGCTTACTGGTCAAGTCTTTTTTAATGGAGGCTTTCCTAGAATCTTCTAATTCTTCCCTAGTAGTTACTACAGTTGCAGTTTTCATTTGTGTACCCATTTTCCCCACTAACTCTCTATGAAGGTTATCTTTTTTCTTCACCTTTTAAACTCTAGAGCTTAATACAGCCTCATATATCATAGGTGCTTAATAAATATTAATGACTAAAGAGAGGGGCTGCTTGTCAGGATTTTGCTTAAAAAAAGGCTCAAACTTACAATGGAGATTTGCTTCATAATTACCTATTATTACTTCATGACCTTAGACTGTCAATTGTAAGAATTTGCTTCTTGGTTTAAAGTACTGGTGGTCTAGACATTATTATGAACTATTTTTTTAAACTTTTCTTTCTCTAATCATGGATTAGATAAGCTTTATGTTAAGATTTATGTTTTAATCTAAAAATTATACCTTGTTTAAACTGGATTCATGAGTGAAGTTGGTTATTTCTAGCTATCATATTTATTGGTGCAATATAATATAATATTGGTGTAATATAAAAAAAAACTTTTCCAGTTTTTCTTATTCTCAGTCTGATATTTCTTGTTTGTATTTGCAGTTATACATCTAAAATTTTTCTTTATGTACCATAGGAATTGCTCTACAGTCAATAACAGGCAGTCAACGTAAGTATGTTTAAGAACCAAATGCCTAAGTGACCTTTTAACCCTGTGTAGCTAAGGGGCACCTGTAGATTTTTGCTTGGTCAAATAAACTGTATGATAAACTGTGTTTACTATAAGTTTGCAAAATTATATGATCAAGTCACTACTGATCAGCTGAATCTAGTATGAGCCTTTTAACTCTGCTTTCTTCTTCGTACATGTGCCCTGGGGTTTACCCTAACAAAGTACTTTAACTTTTGACACAAAGGACACTTCAACAGGCCAAAATGCCTACTTGCTTGCTCTACCTGATCATATATACTACTCATTAGCTTATGTAGCTTTTATCTGGTTAACTACCCATTGTTAAGCTTTATACTTTTTTGCCAGGTAATGAGTTGCTTATTATTTGATTTTCATTTATGTACTGTTGTTTTTTAAATGCAATTCAAATTCTGCAACTTAAGTTATACTTAAGAAAGGAATACCATGGCTTTTGTTTGAACCAATTGTGACCAGTCAAACGAAGTCTGCAGGCTTAGAGATTGAATCTCTGGAGCACAATCAAGGAGCATGGTGTCGAAGAAGTTACATAATAGGGGGCTGATACCCTTTAACAACCTTTGGTTATGAAAAAGAAGGAAAAAAAGGAAAAAAGAAATTGAACTTCTCCTTCTTTTCTTTATGTTTCAAATTTATGCCCTAAAATTACTTAACCATTAACATCAATTGCAGTGTTAACAGTGCAGTATTAACAGGGTCAATGTCAGGACACTCAAAAGCTTATATGTAGGGTTGACTTAAATTCTAGATTATCTAATATCTATAGTCTGCTTAAGATAAAAGTAAAATATCTTAGCATTGTGTTCATACTGATTGGTTTCAGGCTAGTATATGTACCTGTTATTATTTGGTCACTGATAATTGACATTTTATTTTCATTTCGTACTTGAACAGAGTAAGATGTCTTCTATTTTTATTTCTGGGATGGTGTTATGGGGGGAGTAAATATGTTTAAACTAGTGATAAAGCTAAAATTATGTACATCCAGATTTTGAGTGCTTTGGTTTTAATATTTAGGTATTGAAGTAGAAGAGTTACAAAATGAAGAAGAAGAACTAAGTCCACCTCTTATGGAGTACAATATAAATGTGAAATCAATCCCTGAAATACAGTTAGCAGAAATGAATAAAGATGGGGCATCGATACCCAGTGAATCTTCAACAGAATCTATTAAAGATCTCCAGGAAGTATAAGCTCTCATTAATATTTGAATTAGAAGAACTTAATCAAGGCTTTTAGTTTGTTACATGTGCTGTTCTGAAAGCATCCCAGATAGTCTTAGTTTATATTATCATATTGTTTATACAGAGCTTGAATTAGAATGGTTCTTTTCCCAGCAGTTTCTTCTACAATCTTCCCTGCCTTAATCATGTATTTTTGACAGCATTTATTGAACACTTATTATGTGCCAGGCACTATGCTAGATTTCTGAACATGTTTCTTCATCCTAAGTGGTGGCATGAATGTGGAAGGTTAGCAGAAAGTAGAAGAAAGCATAATAGGGAATAGAAGGAGAGAGAAAGGAAGAGAAAACAGGGATATTTCAATTCTGTTTACACAGAGGTAGAATTAAAATCACCCAGGATGTATTTCTTTATAGATAAGTGGTAGCAGTTAATATGTGGTCACTAAATTCTTTATAGGCTTAGTTTTTCATCTTATGGACCTGGATATGTTGATTTTTTTAAGGTGCCTTTTTTCTTTGTTAGTCATACGTGCACACACACACACACGCACACACACACACACATACCTCCTTTGTTAGTCATACATGTACATGTGTGAGTGAAGACCTCTGAGCTCTTTTTAGTAGCCTACTCATTGATGTTATATATTGTTCCTTTATACATCAGTGATTCTCAAGCAGAAAACTGAGATTGAGATTAAAACGAAACTAATGTTCCATAGAATCTAGAGGAAACTATTATCTATTTTAGAAGATAAAATTCTGAGTAGTTAGAGGAAATATATTTTGCAAAATAATGCATTGTACAGTTTGAATTGCATAATAAATAGGTGTATTTCTTACCTATCAGGTTAAGAGTAAACCAAAGAAAAAGAAAAAGGCCAAGAATAAAAAGGTAAGAGGCATTATAATAGAGAAATGTCTGATTATGAACAATTAGGTTTAATACATGGTTTTACTGTTGTTGTTTAGTTGCTAAGCTGTGTCCAACTCTTGTGCTGAACCCATGGACTGTAGCCCGCCAGGCTCCTCTGTCCATGGGATTTCCCAGGCAATAATACTGGAGTGGGTTGCCATTTACTTCTCTAGGGGATCTTCCCAACCCAGGGATCAAACTCACATCTCATACATTGGCAGGCAGATTCTTTACCACTGAGTCACCAGGGAAGCCCTGGTTTTACTGTTGATAGTTAGAACTTAAAATTGGTCCAAGTAAACAAGTAGCACAAATGACTGTTCATAGCTTATTGAATATATGACTATAGAGAAGTCTATATATGTTAGATTCTAAAAATGATTTAAATTTACAATATGCCCTACTTTACTTCTCTAAATCATAATATATACATTTAAATATATAAACAAAGAAACTGAATTAATCACTTTGAAATTTCATTAATTTCTGCATACTACTCATTTTAAAAATACCTACTCTGTTTTAAAAACAGCTTCTTTTCATATTTCTACAGATAAGTTCAGAGCATTTTTCAAAACCTAAGAAATCTTGATTTTCTCCTTTGTATCTAAGACTCTGCCAACAATGCGATAATATACTAAAATGGGCTCGAGCCTATGGGGGCGGGTCACGCAGGGCGCGCGGCCCGGAGCAGCGGTGGCGGTCTGGCTGCGGGCGGCGAAGCAGGCGCTGGGCCCCTGGTCCGCGGGACGCCGTACAGTGCCTGCTGCTTCCATGGAGATCGGCACGGAGATCAGCCGTAAGATCCGGAGTGCCATTAAGGGGAAGTTGCAAGAATTAGGAGCTTACGTCGATGAAGAACTTCCTGATTACATTATGGTGATGGTGGCCAACAAGAAAAGTCAGGACCAAATGACAGAGGACCTGTCCCTGTTTCTAGGGAACAACACAATTCGATTCACCATATGGCTTCACGGTGTATTAGATAAACTTCGTTCTTTAACAGTTGACCCCTCTAGTCTGAAGTCTTCTGATACCAACCTCTTTGATGGTAACGTACCTTCAAACAAGAGCAGTTTCAGTCGAGGAGATGAGAGAAGGCACGAAGCTGCAGTGCCACCTCTTGCAGTTTCTAGCACTAGACCTGGAAAAAGAGAATCTAGAGTTTCTACAAGTTCATAGGAGCAGAAAGCCACTAATGTCAGACAGACTTACCATGATGGAGCTGCAACCCGACTGATGTCTACAGTGAAACCTTTGAGGGAGCTCGCGCCCTCTGAAGATGTGATTGATATCAAGCCAGAGCCAGATGATCTCATTGATGAAGACCTCAGTTTTGTGCAGGAGAATCCCTTATCTCAGAAAAAAGCTACAGTGACAGATACGGTTCTTCTCGCCCTTCTATTGAAATCTATCGACCACTTGCAAGTCAAAACGCAGACGGTGGTGCTCATTTAAACAGGTTGCAGTTTCAACAGCGGCAAAACAGTATTCATGCTGCCAAGCAACTTGATATTCAGAGTAGCCGGGTGTATGAAACAGAACGTTTGTGTGAACCAGAAGTACTTAACAGCTTAGAAAAGACTTACAGTCCCTTCTTTAGAAGCAACTCAGAAAAAATGAGTATTGAGGAAGAAAACTTTCGGAAGAGAAAGTTACCTGTGCTAAGTTCAGTTGTTAAAGTAAAAAAGTTCAGTCACGATGGAGAAGAGGAGGAGGAAGATGAAGCTTGTGGGTCCCGCACAGGAAGCATCTCCATCGGTGTGTCAGTGCCAGCCAAGCCCGAACGGAGACCTTCACTTCCTCCTCCTAAACTAGCTAACAAGAATCCAATTTTGAAGGCTATATCTGAAGCTCAAGAATCTGTAACGTAAACAACTAACTATTCTACAGTCTCACAGAAACAAACACTTCCACTCCCAGAACTCGAACTTCTCAGGAAGAATTGTTAGCAGAAATGGTCCAGGGACAAGGCAGAGTCCCCAGGATAAATTCTCCCATCAAAGAAGAGGAAGCAAAAGGAGATAATATCCACAAAAGTCAAGGAACTCAACAGAGGCAGTTGTTATCCGGATTGCAAATTAACCCCGTAATGGCAGAAACTCTGCATATCAGTCAAGCTGAGCTGAGCGAGCTGAGCGTGGCGCAGAAGCAGGAGAAGCTACTGGAGCACTGCAAGTACTGGCCTGCCTGCAAGAACAGGGACGAGTGCGCATACCATCACCTTGTGGCGCCTTGCAAAGCCTTTCCCAATTGTAAATTTGCTGAGAAGTGTCTGTTTGTTCATCCAAATTGTAAATATGATGCAAAATGTACTAAACCAGACTGTCCCTTCACTCACATGAGCCGAAGAACCCCAGGACTGCCTCCAAAACCAATCACAGCACCAGCACCGCCTTCCAGTAGTCAGCTGTGCCTTTATTTCCCAGCTTGTAAGAAAATAGAGTGTCCCTTCTATCATCCGAAACACTGCAGGTTCAACACTCAGTACACATGGCCTGACTGCGCGTTTTACCACCCCACCATCATTGTGCCGCTGCGACATGCCTTGAAATGGATTTGACCTCAGACCAGTGAATGACATACCCAGTCCTACCTGAGAGAAGACTGTGGCGTTTGCAAGTTCCCATCTACTGATGAAAGACATTCTACAGAATCTGTCAAATCTTTGAAACTTGGAATATATTGCTTTCATAATATGAAGTTTATTGTCTATCTGAAGTGTCTAATTTTTCAAGTTTGTAAGTTTGTTAAGTGATTTTAACATTGGGTCTTTTTTTGTTGTTTTGTTTTGACTATGGAAAGACAGTTTAAGGGAAAGCTGAAATCTATTAAAACTTTTGAGGCATGTTTGTAAAAAAAAATAATAATAATGTACTAAATTGGTACAAACCCAAGAAGCTTCTTTTATGCCTCTTCCTATTGTTTGAGAGTTGTAAAATGAACAAGTTACGGTCTATAGCACTTTTAGCAAGAAGTCTCTCAATAGCTTGAAAAATTACAAGAGAAAATCAAGAGTATCTTTTATTGGCTTAATTTTTTTAAATCAAGACTATTAATAATTTTAGAGCAATTTTTTGGTTCAGAGCAAAACTGAGAGAAAGTTAGAGATCTTCCATATACTTTTTGACTCCAGACATGCATATAGCTTCTTCAGCCAACATCCCCCAGCATAGTGTTACATTTGTTACAACTGATGGGCCTGCATCTATATATAATAATTACCCAGAGTCCATACTTTACATTTTGGTTCACTCTTGAACATTTCTGTGGATTTGGACTCAAGATGATTTTTTTATTAAGCATATAGCTAATCACTATGCTATGCAAGCTTTATTGTGAAAAAATGTTATTGTCTGGCTTGAAACATATATTTAAAGTCTAGATTAAATTATAAAATGAGTGAAAGTATTTGCCCAACTGCAAATTCATCTTATTACACATGAATTTACATTATGTATATACACAAGCTTTAGTCATAAATGAAATTTTACACAATGAAGGTAAATTTACAAAATACTTATTAAAGTCAAAAACAAGATAAAAATTTGTATTCTAATCTGATCAGTAAAATATCAGTATCATTTTCATATTTATCAAAAGTTATCTTGAAAATTAAATTTTTAAAATTAAATTATGTTTTTAAAACACATGAATATAAATATTTTTCCTTGCTTTTAGACAGTTCTTACCTAATAAAACACAGCCTTATAAATTGGTTTAGTTGATGTTTTTTATTTTTGCCAAAACATTGGTAAGTCCTAGGTCTAATACTGTGTAAGACTGATCAAATAGAGCTATCAGACTACTGATCCAAACTCCAAGAGTTACAGTGTATCTCTTCCTTACTTCCAAAAGATTAAAATATGGTAATATTCAGATTGTAAATTTTAGCTAAATGGAAAGCCCCACTCCTGTGTCAAATTGAAATTAAACAGGGAATAAACACAAGCAAAAATAATGTAATCACTGCTTCAAAATTTCTATGCTGGCAATATTAAAAATTTCTTATAAAGTCAGCAACTATTTAGGGATTTTTAACAAACGTTCTTAGTTTATTTACAATTTATTTTATTAAAAAATTGAGATACTTTGAAAATAAAGTAATAAGTTTATCAAGAAAAAATTTGGACACTAGAAGAGAGATCTTATATCCTTTAATCTAAATTTTGAAGTATAGACCTAAAAAAATGCTGAAAATTTTTTATATGACTATTTCATATACAGTAGTCCTATTATACTCAATTACTGTTATAGTACAAAAGAATTGTCTAATGTAAGCAACCAGTTATAGAAAGCTGAGTACATCAAATTATCTAATCACGTGTTCTCCACATGAAAAATTGTAACATGTAGAAGTTTGTGTGATACAGAGTGGCTACAGAATCTTTACGCATGAAATTATGTCCTCTGTTAATTATTTGATTTTCAGCATGTCTACCTAACAATATTTGAGGTCCTAAAAACACCTATCAGGGATTCTCTGGATGAAGATGACAAAAAGTATAAAAGCAAATAGAGGGGATAATAAGATAACTTCTAGTATGTATAGTAATAATTTGTAAATAACTCTTGGGAGTTAAGTAGTTCTTTCTTTCTTTCTTCCCAATTTTATTCCCTATTCAGAGGAACTGACATTAGAAGTAGAAAAGGAAGGTAAAGCAGATGGCAAAAGAATAGAAGCATTGAGGGAAAAAAATATGGCAGGAAATAAGCTTTTCAAAGTGAATGTCCTCTCTAAAGGGAAGTTGCTGAGATGTATGTAAGACAGGCTGATACATAAAGTTGGCATGATGTTATCCTGGAAAGAGCTTAAAAGGAATTTTAGAAATACAGGTATCTCCTGCTTTCTGAAGTTCACTTTATACGACTCTGTTTTTATGAAAGACCTGCATTAATATCCGTTTATGCTAACCAAGAGAAATCTGAAGAGGATTTTGCTTATACAAAAAAAGTTACAGGCTTACTTTGTTTTATTGCACTTTGCTTTATTGTACTTTGCAGATACTGAATTTTTGACAAATTGAAGGTTTGTGCATCAAACAAACCTAGTGGCACCGTTTTCCCAATGGCATTTACTCACTTTGTTTGTGTGTTACATTTTGGTAATTCTCACAATATTTCAAACTTTTAAATTATTGTTATTTTGTTATTGTGATCTGTGATCAGTTGTCTTTTTTTTAGGTATAGTTGATTTACAGTATTATATTATTTTGGGGTACACAACATAGTGATTCAAAATTTTTATTGGTTATACTTCATTAAAAATTATTATAAAATACTGGCTATATTCCCTGTGCTATATAATATATCCTTGTAGTTTGTTTTATACACAATAGTTTGTATATCTTAACCCTCTCTTTCTATGGTGTCCCTCCCTCCTTCCCTATCCCTATTGGTAACAACTAGTTTGTCCACTATATGTTTGCATCAGTTTCTATTTTGATATATTTATTCATTTGTTTTTCTTTTTAGATTCCATATAGAAGTGATAACATATAGTATTTGTCTTTCTCTGACTTTTTTCACTAATCCTAATCCTCTCTAGATACATCCATGTGGTCGCAAATGTAAATTTTGTTCTTTATCCTGGCTGAGTAGTATTCCATTGTGTATATAAACCATAGCTTCTTTATCCATTCATCTGTTGATGGACAGTTAGGTTGCTTCCATATCTTGGCTATCATAAATAATGCTTCTGTGAACATTGGAGTGCGTGTATAGTTTCAAATTAGCGTTTCATTTTCTTTTCCTGTGTGCTCAGGAGTGGAGTTGCTGTATTATGTGGTCATAGTACTACTGGTTTCCTGAGGAACCTCTGTACTGTTTTCCGTAGTGGCTACACCAACTTCTATCCCCACTGGTGGTGTACAGCGTTCTTTTTCTTCACATCCTTACTGACATGTTTTTGTGGTCTTCTTGATCATAGCCATTTTGCTGCATGTGAGGTAATCTCATTATGGTTTTGATTTGCATTTCTTTGATGATTAGCAATGTTGAGCATCTTTTCATGTGCCTTTTGGCCACCTGTATATCTTCTTTGGAAAAATGTCTATTCAGGTCTTCTGACCATTGTTTAGTCAGGTTGTTTGGTTTTTTTTTTTTTAATATTGAATTGTATGAACTGGTTTTTTTTTGGATATTAGCCCCTTTTTAGTCATATTGTTTGCCAATATTTTCTCCCATTCAGTAAGTTATCTTATTTTGGTCAGTGGTTTCCTTTGCTCTGCAAAAGTTTTTAAATTTAATTAGGTCCCATTTCTTTTGCTTTTCTTTCCTGTGCCTTAGGAGACAAATCCAAAAAATTAATGTTGCAATTAATGTCAGAAAGTGTTCTGTTTAAATGTTCCTCTAGGGGTTTTAGAGTTTCTGGTCCTGCATTTAGGTTTAACCCATTTTCAGTTTATTTTTACATATAGTATGAGACACTATTCTAATTTCAGCCTTTTACATGTAGCTGTTCAGTTTTTTTCGTGCATCACTTATTGAAGAGACTGTCTTTTCCCCATTGCATATTCTTGTCTCCTTTGTCATAGATTAATTGACCACAAGTGTATGAGTTTATTCCTGAGTGTCTCTTGGCTCTGTTCCTTTGATCCATGTGTCTATTTTTGTGCCAGTACCATGTTCTTTTGAGTAGTGTGGCCGTTTTAATAATATTAATTCTTCTAATCAGTGAATATGGTATGCCCCTCACTTTAAGTTATCCAGTTTCTTTCATTAGTGTTATAGTTTTTCAACTACTTGGCTTTTACCTGCTTGTATTTATTCCTAGGTATTTTATTCTTTTTGATGCAGTGGTAAATGGGATTGTTTTCTTGATTTCTCTCTGATATTTCCTTGTTAGTGTAAAGAAATGTAATATATTTCTACATATTAATTTTGTATCCTGTGACATTACTGAATTCATTGATGAGCTCTAGCAGTTTTTTAATGGCATTTTAGGGTTTTCTATGTATAGTATCATGTCACCTGCAAACAGTAACAGTTTTACTTCTTCCCTTCCAGTTTGGATTCTTTTTAATTCTTTTTCTTGTCTATGGCTAGGACTTCCAATATTGTGTTGAATAAAATGAGTATCATTGTCTTGTTCCTTATCTTAGAGGAAATGCTTTCAGCTTTTCACCATTGAGTATAATGATAGCTATAGACTTTTTATATATGGCCTTTATTATGTTGCTGTATGTTCCCTCTGTACCCACTTTGTGGAGAAATTTTATCACAAACAGATATTGAATTTTGTCAAAAGCTTTCTCTACATCTATTGAGACAACCGTGTGATTTTTGTTCTTCAGTCACTGTGGCATATTAGATTGAGTAATTTGTAAATATTGAACCATCTTTGCATCCCTGGGATAAATCCCACTTGAAGTTATCAGTGAGCTTTGATGTTACTATTGCAATTGTTTTGGGATGATACAAATCATGCCCATATAAGATGGTGACCTTAAAAGATAAATGTGTGTATTCTGACTTCTCTACCAACCAGGGCTCCCCTGGTGGCTCAGCTGTAAAGAATCCACGTGCAATGTGGGAAACCTGGGTTCGATCCCTGGGTTGGGAAGATCCCCTGGAGAAGGGAACAGCTACCCACTCCAGTATTCTGGCCTAGAGAATTCCATGGACTGTACAGTCCATGGGGTCACAAAGAGTCAGGCATGACTGAGTGACTTTCACTCACCAACCAGCTATTCCCTCTTCTCTGTCCCTCTCCTTGGGTTTTCCTGTTCCCTGAGATGCAACAGTTGTTGAAATAGAGCAATTAATAACCTTGCAATAGCCTCTAAGTGTTCTAATGAAAGGAAGAGTTGCAGGTCTCACTGCAAATCAAAAGCTAGAAATTATTAAGCTTAGTGAGAAAGTTATATTGAAAACTGTGATAGGCTGAAAGCTAGGCCTCTTGTGCCAAACACTTACCAAGCTGTGAATGCAAAGGAAACATGTTTGAAGGAAATTAGAAGTGCTACTCAAGTGAACACAGGAATGATAAGAAAGTGAAACAGCCTTATTGCTGATATAGAGAAAATTTTAGTGTTCTGGATAGAATATTGAACCAGCCACAACATTCCCTTAAACTGAAGCCTAACCTAGAGGAAGGCACTTCAGTTCTGTAAAAGCTGAGAGAGGTGAGGAAACTGCAGAAGAAAAGTTTGGAGCTAGCAGGGGTTGGTTCAAAGAAAGAAGCCATCTCTATAGCTTCAGATTATAAGGTGAAGCAGCAAGTGCTGATATGGAAGCTGCAGAAAGTTACCCAGAAGACCTTGCTAATATAAGTAATATAGGTGGCTATACTTTTTCAATGTAGTCAAAAGAGCCTTCTATTGAAGAAGATGCCATCTAGGGCTTTCATAGCTAGAGAAGAAAAAGTAATACCTGTCTTCAAAACTCCAAGACACAGGCTGACTCTCTTGTTGGGGGCTAATGTAGCTCATAATTTTAAGTAGAAGCCAGTGCTCATTTACCATTCTGAAAATCCTAGCAAAAAGAATTATGCTAAATCAACTCTGTCTTCTAGAAATGGAACAATCCTGGATGATAACACATCTCTTTACAACATGATTTACTAAATATTTTAAGCCTACTCTAGAGACCTACTACTTAGAAAGAAAGATTTCTTTCAAAATACTACTGCTCATTGGCAGTACATCTGGCCACTCAGGAGCTCTGATGGAAATCTACAATGATTTAATATTGTTTTCATGCCTGCTAACACACCATCCATTCTGCAGCCTGTGGATGAAGGAGTCATTTCAACTTTCAAGTCTTACTATTTAAGAAATTACATTTTGAGAGGCTTCAGTTGCCATAAGTAGTGATTCCTTTGATGAATTTGGGAAAAGTCAATTGAAAACCTCTGGAAGGATTCACCTTTCTAGATGCCATTAAAAATATTAATAATTCATGGAAAGAGGTAAAAATATCAACATTAACAGGAGTTTGGAAGAAGCTGATTCCAGCCCTCGTATGACACTGATGGATTTAAGACTTCAGTAGAGGAAGTAATTGCAGATGTGGTGAAAATAGCAAGAGAACTAGAAATAGAAGTGGAGCTTCAGTCACTAAGTTGTGTCCAGCTGTTTGTGACCTCATGGACTGCAGCTCACTAGGCTCCTCTGTCCCCCACTATCTCCCGGAATTTCCTCAGATTCATGTCCATCGAGTCGTTGATGCCATCCAGCCATCTCATCCTCTGTCGTCCCCTTCTCCTCCTGCCCTCAATCCTTCCCAGCATCAGGGTCTTTTCAAATGAGTCAGCTCTTCGCATCAGGTGGCCAAAGTACTGGAGCTTCTGCTTCAATATCTGTCCTTCCAAAGAATATTCAGGACTGGTCTCCTTTAGGATGGACTAGCTGGATTTCCTTACTGTCCAAGGGACTCTCAAGAGTTCTCCAACACCACAGTTAAAAAGCACCAATTCTTTGGCGCTCAGCCTTCTTTATGGCTCAACTCTCACATCCACACATGATCACTGGAAAAACCATAGCCTTGACTAGATGGACCTTTATTGGCAAAGTGATGTCTCTGCTTTTTAATATGCTGTCTAGGTTGGTCATAGCTTTCTTTCCAAGAAGCAATCATTTTTTTAATTTCATGGCTGCAGTCACTCTCCACAGTGAGAAAATAAAATTTGTGACCAGGTCTTCTATTAATCATCTTCCAGAGCTACCACAAGGTAGGCACACTGCAGTTATTTGCAGGCTAAATCAAAGCACAGTTGACTCCTGACACACACACACACGTATATACACACACTCCCTGAAGATTCTCCTCTCCCTGAGAAGGATAAAAGGACCTTCCTGGACCTTGAAACTAAATGCAGTTGTTGCTCCACCCTCCACACTCCACTGAAGGACGAACTCCGCCACTGAACTGTGTCTAAAATCATGTATTTTAAAAACGTAGAGAACAGACTTGTCAGATGAGGGGGAATGGACTAGGAGTTTGGAATTAGCAGAGGCAAACTACTACATATAGAATAGGTAAGCAACAGGGTCCTACCATATAGCTCAGGAAACATATTCAATGTCTCATAATTAGCTGTAATGGAAAAAGCATATGAAAAAGAATGTATGTATATTATAACTAAATCACTTCACTGTACTGTAGAAATTAACATGACATCGTAAATCAACTTCAATAAAATAACTGTTTAAATATAAAAAAAAAAGTGGAGCTTGAAGATGTGACTGAATTGCTACAATCTCATGATAAAACTTTGATGGGTGAAGAGTTGCTTCTTATAGATGAGCAAAGTAGTTTCCTGAGATGAAACCTACTCCTGGTGATAGTTCCGTAAATACTGTTGAAATGACAACAAAGGATTAGAAGATGATGTAAACTTAACTGCAGGGTTTGAGAGGACTGACTCCAATTTTGAAAGAAAATCTACTGTGGGTGAGATGCTATCAAAACATTGCCTGCTACTGAGAAATCATTTATGAAAGAGTCAGTCAATGTGACAAACTTTGTTTTTGTCTTATTTTAAGAAATTCGCACAGCCATTGCAGCTTTTAGCAACCGTCATCCTGGTTAGTCAGGAGCCATCAACATCAAGGCAAGACCATCTACCAAAAAAAGATTGCCATTTGCTGAAAACTTAGATGATGGTTAGCATTTTTAACAATAAAGTATTTTGAAATTAAATTATGCACATTCTTTTTTTAAGACATAATGTTATTATCACACACTTACTTGCCTGCAATATAGTATAAACATAATTTTTATATGTACCAGGAAATCCAAAAATTTGTGTGATTTGCTCTATTGCAATATTCACCTTATTGAGGTTGTCTGGAACCAGACCTTCATTACACCTAAGGTATGCCTGCAATTATTTCTTCAGTTTGTATAGTTCCTTTTGGAGAAAGAAATGGTAACCCACCCCAGTGTTCTTGCCTGGAGAATACCATGGACAGAGGGGCCTGGTGGGCTGTGGTCTATGGGACTGCAGAGTTGGACATGACTAAGCAACTCACACACATGCCATTTCAGCTTTGTAAAGGTTTCATAGGAGTGATGTGCTGTTGGTTAGCTGGGAAACTTATTATACTAGATGTATTCATTATGAACAACCAAAACTCTTCAATTCAGTTATTCAGGTACACTCAAGGCAGGAGTTGACAATTCTAAATTGTAGAATCAAATTGGCACTGGACATTGATCAGACAATGAAATGCAAAAATCCTCTTAGTATGCAGACAATAAAGCAAAACAAATGAGTAAGTTTATCATAGAATCTGGGGAAAGAGACCAGAATTTTTTTGTAAACAGGAGATAATAGTAGAACTTAATACTATAATTTACATGACAGTAATTAATAATTGATAATTTAGTAGAAGGGTGATATATAAAAGTAATTAATATGTTGTGTCATTGATATTACCTTTATTTAATAGGTTGCCTTTATAGTTTTATTTTAATGAAAATAAAATTTAGGGCTATTTAACTTTTCCTCCCAATTGTGATTTCCCTAACATTTTTTTTTTCTGTAAGATTTTTAGTATATCAGTCTGCTTTCTCTTTACATGTAGATTTTTCAAGATCTCTTGTAATTAGTGTCAGATTTCATAAATAAGAATTACATATACACAGTCCTAAGATATATCAATAGGTACAAACTCAGCCTCAACACTCATTTCCATGATCTGAATCAGTGATTTTTGTGTGTGCATGTTTCATGACTCACTGGTAGATAACAAAATCAATTTGGTAGGCCACGGCTATAATTTTAGAAAAGGAAAGGAATTAGTATGAATAAAAAAATTCTAGAGTTCCTCACACATTGTCTTAGTTTAGGCTGCTATAGCAACCTACCACAGATTGGATGGCTTAAACAAGATGTTTGTTTTTCACAGTTCTGGAGGGTGAGAAATTCAAGATCAAGGTGCTAGCCAGTTCAGTGTCTGGTGAAGACCCTCTTCCTTATATGCAGACAGCTACCTTTTTGATACTATCACATGTTGAATAAAGAGAGTGAGTGAGCATGCACAAGCAAACAAGCTAGCTCTCTGATCTCTTCTTATAATGGCACTGCTCCTGTCATGAAGGCTCCACATCATCTAAACCTAATTATCTCCCAATGGCCATACCTTCAATTACCATCACATTGAGGGTTACGGTTTCAATGTAAGAATTTTGGAAGCATGTAGCCCATAACACACATAATATGAGTAAGGTTTGTCTCATGGAACTTATGTTTCAGTTTTATGCTTGTGTATAAAAATAGCTATGTAAGTGCATTCAAGTCATAATGTAAAATATATTTATTTTGGTTATGGTCAGAAAGCTTGGTGGTAGTGGTGGCGTAGTCACTAAGTTGTATCCAACTCTTGTGACCCCATGGACTGTAGCCCGCCAGGCTCCTCTATCCATGAGATTTTCTAGGCAAGAATACTAGAGAGGGGTGCCGTGCCCTTCTTCAGGGGATCTTCCCAACCCATGGATCAAACCCATGTCTCCTGCATTGCAGGCATATTCTTTACCTTTGAGCCACCAAGGATCCCCAAAAAACTTGAGAAATGTCAAAATTCAGTTAGATCACTGTACTGTACCAACATAGTTAATACATAATACTAATTCTTGATGTTATTTTTCAGAATAAAGAATCAAAAGAAGAGCAAATGTAAGTACTTATTTCATTTTAAAATTTTTCTTAGTACTTTCAAGTGTGCTTTACTAGTATGACACAACCTTGCTTTGGTACATATTCTCACTAAGAGAAGAAGAGACAGTTTTTTTATTTTAATAAGTTGTTGGGTTTTTTATTGAAAATGACAGAAAGTTAAATTATCATTTGTTTTGGGAGAATAGAATCTCTTACTGTTTTTCTGTGTGGCTACTCAACAGTCATCCAATGTTAACTGCTTTATTCAAGGACTAAGTTTGGTTCCAGCATAAAATCTTTTAAAATACAGTCTAGATTATAGTTAGCCAAATGTAAATGAAATAAAATTTAACCTTAAAGACAGATTATCTTTTGCCCCAATGGCCCCTTTCACAAAAAGAGTTTCATGTGGTTTGGTTTGTTTAATTAACCTAAGGAGTTTTATTTATTTTTTTTATAATCCCAAGTGTTAACAGTGAATTTTGAACCTTTACTGGACACCTTTTAATGTCTAAAGACAGTTGTGAGCTATATTCTCCAGCAACATGATTAATGACAGTGTAGTAGAGGAAGGACGTAGAGGAGATATTCCATGAAGAGATCATTATACCCACCAAAAGTTTTGTTAACTGAAAAGTAGTAGGTATAGAGAACTGTCTGTAAGGACACACTTATCTTTAAAATGGTAACAAGAACATATTTGTTAGCTGTAAATCATCTTGTAGTTGATATTTTCTCATTGATAATGGACATGATCCACTTGGTACATTAATAGTTCATTATCCAAGATGGGTTTTCACTTTCTCTGTCAGCAAGTTGAGCCACTAAACTGATTGTGTATATGTGTGTCTTTTCAAGGTTATTTCTGTTGTTGTTCAATCACTAAGTCTTGTCTGACTCTTTGTGACCCTGTAGACTGTATCACACCAAGCTTCCCTGTCCTTCACTATCTCCCAGAGTTTGCTCAAATTCTTATCCATTGAGTCAGTGAGGGTATCTAACTATCTCATCCTCTTCTGCCTTTTTCTCCTTTTGCCTTTAATCTTTCCCACCATCTGGATCTTTGCCTGAGTTGGCTCTTCACATCAGGTGGCCCAAGTATTGGAACTTGCACTTCAGCATCAGTCCTTCTGAAGAACATTCAGGGTTGATTTTCTTTAGGACTGACGATTTGATCTCCTTGAAGTCCAAAGGACCATCAAGAGTCTTCCCCAGCACCATGGTTTGAAAACATCAATTCTTTGGCACTCAGCCTTCTTTATGGTCCAAGTCTCAGATTCCTTATATGACTACTGAAAAAACCGCAGCTTTGACTATATAGAACTTTGTCAGCAAATTCATGTCTCTGCTTTCTAATATGCTGTCTAGGTTTGTCATAGCTTTCCTTCCAAGGATCGAACATCTTTTAATTTAATGCCTGCAATCACTGTACCATCTGCAGTGATTTTGGAGCCCAAGAAAATAAAGTCTGTCACTGCTTTCATTTTCCCTCCTTCTATTTGCCATGAAGTGATGTAACCAGATGCAATGATCTTAGTTTTTTGAATGTTGAATTTTAAGCCAACTTTTTCACTCTTCTCTTTCACCCTCATCAAGAGGCTCTTTAGTTCCCCTCACTTTCTGCCACTAGGGTGGTATCATCTGCATATCTGAGGTTGTTGGTATTTCTCCTGGCAGTCTTGATTCCAGGTAATCATTTATCCAGCCTGGCATTTCACATGATATACTCTGCACATAAGTTAAATAAGCAGGGTGACAATATACAGCCTTGACGTACTCCTTTCCCAATTTTGAATCAGTCAGTTGTTCCATGTCCAGTTCTTGGCATACAGGTTTCTCAGGAGACAGGAAAGGTGGTCTGATATTCCCGTCTCTTTAAGAATTTTCCATAGTTGTGATTCATATAGTCAAAGACATTAGCATAGTGAATGAAGCAGAAGTAAATGTTTTTCTTCAACTCCCTTGTTTTCTCCATGATCCAATAATCTGGTCCCTCTGCCTCTTTGAAATCCAGCTTATGCATGTGGAAGTTCCTGGTTCACATTCTGCTGAAGCCTAGCTTGAAGAATTTAGAGCATAACCTTGCTAGTATGTGAAATGAGTACAATTGTACAGTAGTTTGAACATTCTTTGGCATTACCCTTCTTTGAGATTGGAATGAAGACTTAACCTTTTCTAGTCCTCTGGCCACTACTAAGTTTTCCAAATTTGCTAGCATATCAAGTGTAGCATTTTAACAGCATTATCTTTTAGGATTTTAAATAGCTCAGCTGAAATTATGTCACCTCCACTAGCTTTGTTCCTAGTAATGCTTCCTAATACACACTTGATGTCACACTCCTAGATGTCTGGCTCTAGGTGTGTGATCATACCTTCATGGTTATCTGGGTCATTAAGACCTTTTTTGTGTAGTTTTTCTGTATATTCCTGACACCATCTCTTAATCTCTTCTGCTTCTGTTAGATCTTTATCATTTTTATCCTTTGTCATGCCCATCCATACATGAAATGTTCCCTTAATATCTCCAGTTTTCTTGAAGAGATATCTGGGCTTTCCCATTATATTATTTTCCTTCATTTCTTTGCATTGTTTATTTAAGAAGGCCTTCTTACCTCTCTTTGCTATTCTCTGGAACTGAATTCAGTTGAGTCTGTCTTTCCCTTTCTCTCTTGCCTTTTACTTCTCTTCTTTCCTCAGCTGTTTGGAAAGTCTCCTCAGACAACACTTTGTCTTCTTGCGTATCTTTTTCTTTGGGGTGGTTTGATCATGGCCTCTGGTACAGTGTTACAAATCTCTGTTCATAGTTCTTTAGGCACTCATGTCTACCAGATATAACCCCTTGAATCTTTCCATCATCTCCACTATATAATCATAAGGGATGGTTTAGGTCATACCAGAATGGCCTCATGGTTTTCCCTACTTTCTTCAATTTAAGACTGAATTTGGCAATAAGGAGCTCATGATATGAGCCACAGTCAGCTCCAGGTCTTGTTTTTACTGACTGTGTAGAGCTTCTCCATCTTTGCTGGAAAAAAAATAATTAGCTTGATTTCATTGTTAACCATCTGATGATGTCCATGTGTGGAGTTGTCTCTTGAGTTGTTGGAAAAGGGTATTTGCTATGACCAGTGAAAAAGTAAGTTTATTATGTCTAGATACCACAAATGTAATTATTAAAAAATAAAACAGTATAATCAATCATTTTGCTTATTTTAACTTACACCATAGAACCAAACCTGGATGATCATCAAATCACCCAGGGAACTTTGTTTTAAATGAAAAATTTCAAAAAACACAAGATAAAGAGAATAATAACAATATATCTACATTAGTAGGTATACCTGTCATCCTGATTTTACACTTTTCATCGTTTTTCCACGTTTGCTTCATTCTTCCCTTCACATTTATTTTTTGAGTGTTTTCAGTCTCAAAACTGTATAATTTTATCTATACATGCTTCAGTTTGCATCTCTTTAATAGAATATTTTCCTCTATCATAACAATGCTATTATCATACTTTAAAAATTTAGAAGTAACCTTTTCTAGCTTTTCAAAAGTATAAATTCATATTTTTACATCTGTTGTGGTTTCAGGAAGAATATAAATTTTAAAAAGCTGTTGAAGTAATATGGAAAACTGAGTCTTAGAACTGTGGTCTAAACAAGTAATTTATTTCATTGAACTTTCCAAAATGTTTGAGTTAGTCTAGAATACTTCAGTGATATGAATTGACTGTTGTGTAGTGTTTTACAAGTTAGTCTACAAGCATAATATGTCTGTTTTTTCTAGATCTCATTGGCCTAAAATAAGTACTAATTCATCTATTTTCTTTCTATTTGCTAATAAAGTCAAGTAATTTATATCATGCTATAAGTAAAAGTACTATTTCTTATTATTATTCAGTGAGATTAGGAAGGAAATTCATAGTTACTACATAGTAGACCAACTGAAATGATACTAGCATGTATTTAAATTTTAGACATAGGTATAAAAGTGAGTTAATTGCCATTGTACATATAGTATTTCCTTTCTTTTCTCAGTGGTTTCTAGTTACTGAAATTCATTATCACTACTTTTCTTTTAATAAAATCTTGTTACAAAAAAAAAATCCCTGTTACAAAACAAACCTTCATCTTAAATCTGCTTTATGAATGTTGCTATTCAGAGCCCTCTATTTAAATGTACATGAGACCTAAGCACTGAAGTTGATGAAACCAACCTATCTGTCAGGAATGCTGTAATGATTAAATAACATAGCAGATATGGAAATGCTTGTCAATATTTCCCAAAGTATTGTTTCTCAAAGTAACTGATGTTAATAGTTATAACTTGAAAAATGAACTCAATGGTCTCATAATTCTTAGAAGCACTACTATGAACAGAATAGGTACCTCAATTGAGTGCTATCTCAAATATGCTAAAATTCACTGTGAGTCTCCAAAAGAAATACATAGTATCGGCACTGTCCAAACTTTGAACCTTTCTGATCTAAGCATCTCATGAGACCAGTACAATATTAATTTGGGAAATAATGGCTTAGATGAAAAGCACTATTCAGTTATAAAAGGTCACATTGGTTATGTCACCACTGTAGCCCAGATATGATAGGAAAGGAAAAGCAATTGAAGAAAGAACAAGCAAATCCGTATGCAATCAGTAGATTTATGAAAGATGATGCAAGCAATATTCAAGAAGATTCAACGACTGAAGACAAGTTCTATAGTCTGGATGAATTGCATATTCTGGACATGATAGAGCAGGTAAGCCTGAATGCAGAGGGTACAGCCCTGCCTTCCTTCTTCCAGAATAATTGTTAACCATTTTCTCCCCATGACTCTTTGAACATCATATTAACCTAGTGGTTTATGTTGTGTTTGTGAGGAAAAAGAAAAAGTAGGAAAGGAGGGACAGAGGGATGGCTGACATAAAAAAGAACTCTAGGAACTAGAAACTCTTCACTTTAGTCCTCAAACCATCTCCTGGTTTTAAATATTGGGCAGAGGTGATTACAAATGCCTACCTTATAAAGAGTTTTCAAATACCACAAGGAAGAAAAAATATCCTAGCATAATCCCATTGGATTAAATTTCAGAAGGAAAATAGCTTTATCAAACAAAGCTACTTTCATTTTTTAGATAATTAAACTTGGCTTTACAATGAAATATCTACAAAAATATTAATAACAACACTTTTTTGGGTTCCTTTCCTGTTAGTAGTCAGTGCTGACTACATATATGTATGTAGTCAGTAGTCACATACATATATGAAGGTGCATATGAACATAATCTGTGTGCTCAACAGAACACTTAATGAGACAAAAGTATGAATGCTTTTTTAAAAAAAACAACACAGGATTTACTTACCCATGAGAATTTTATACTGAGATAATTTTATGATACCCTGTTCCAGGGTTTAAGTATAATAATGTATAGTATATAGTATCAATAATATTGCTTGTCTAAGGAAACAGTGCAAATGATTCTCTGACTGATAGTACATTAGTGTGATTGTCATATCTTTCTGTCCCCTTTCCAATTAAAATACATACAGTTTAACTGAAATGACATATTCTAGGCTTTGGATGTTACACTAAAGTTTAAATGTGGGGGTCTTTAGTTTTCATTCAACAGCTATGAGAACTCAAAAATAGAATCAAAGTGTCACACACAATTTGAAAAATGTTTATTAATTCATTTATTCAAAAAGCACTTAGCACCTACTTTGTGTCAAGAGGTATGCCAAGATGTGGTTCCTGTGATGATAGTGTGTATAATCCAGTGGAGAAATTGAACATTAACCTAAGGTGATAATTCCAAAGGTAATAATTAGGTACTTGAACAATTAAGATTGCCTGAGTTAGAATTCTGGCTCTTTCCCTTACTGTGTGACCTTGGGCAAGTTACCTAGTTTTATCACCTTTAAAATAGGAATATTGAGTACGTATTTCATATGATCTTGTGACAACAAAAGCATTACAAAAAAAACCTTTTAAAATGGTGAGCTTGTAGATAACATTATCCAGTAGTAACAGTAGTAGACAAGTAACTCTGGTATTTTTCAGTGAATGCTGTAATTGGAGAGGTAGATTTATTTAAACTAACCAGAGAATGACGTTTGCAGTGAAAGCTATAATGCATTGAGTTAGCAACTTAAATACCCACTAAATAACTAAAATAGTAGTGCTTTTCCTTTAAATAACTGTCTTGGTAAGTGCTTTTTTTTTTGAAGTTACTTATTTATTTTTGTCAGTGCTGGGTCTTGGTTGCTGTGTGGGTTTTTCTGTAGTTGTGGCAAGTGGGGGCCCCTCTCTAGTTGCAGTATGCATGTTTCTCATTGTAGTGGCTCCTCTGGTTGTGGAGCACGGGCTCAACAGTTGTGGCACACAGGCTTAGTTGCTCCATAGCACATGGGATCTTCCAGGAGAGGGACTGAACCCGCGGCACCTACACTGGTGGGTGGATTCTTTACCACTGAGCCACCAGGGAAGCCCCCAAAGTGCTTCTGTAAAGAGAAAAATAAAGCATTCATATTCCATTTGCTCAATAGGGCTCAACCAACAAGGTAACTACAGAATATGGAGAAACTGGGAAGGAAAAGCTCACTCGACAACAGCAGCTTTGTAAATTGCACTATCAATGTGAAGTAAGTACTTTTGCCCTTAGATCTGAGGCAAGTTAGAGATAGTTTTTGAAGAGTCCAATTTTTTTTCTTTAAATTTCTACAGACTTGAACAAAATTAATTGAAATAATATTTTTCATTAATCAGGATTTCAAAAGACAGTTGAAAACAGTGACTTTGTGGTGGCAAGAAAACCAAATGCAGATTAAAAAGAAAGAGAAAATCATCACATCTCTTAACCAACAAGTGGCTTTTGGAATCAGTAAGATGTCCAAGTAAGTGCAAATCTGTTGATAGAAGAAAATCCTGTTAAAAGATACTCCCTATGTAGCCACTAGGTGGCACTGTGACTGCACAGTAGGAACTGCCGACCACAAGGCCTGCACTGGCTTAAAAACCCACTGTATTTTTGCCTTGCCAGCTGGATTGAGAAGTAAGCAACTGCTCACTCCATATATCTAGCTTTTCGTATATTGGCTGAATAAGTGTGAAGATAATAGAATTACATGAGAACGATAATTAACTTTCAGGTCATGACTGTAATTTGTAAAAATGTGACTAATGATTGGCTAGTTTATAGCATATGAGAATTACATTCCTCAAAGACATCACTGACTCACTTTTATACTTTTTAATGTTGGTTTCTGAGAGTATTTGTGTTTTAAACAGAAGATATTGACAACAAATCAAATTCCTGGAGAATCTTTTCTCCCCTATCAATCTCATATCTCTTACAACCTTAAGTATTAAAATGCCTAGGACTAAAAATTCTGATTTAATATGGAAAAATATTAAACATATTAAATATTTTAAAAATGGAGTATCCTGCTCCATTCTTTTTAATCTAGCCACTGCCTCAAACCACTATCGGGTGATAGTATAATTTGTAACATATTATTTTGATAAACATTGATACTACAAATACCGATCATTCATTCATGATGCCTGATTTGAAATCCACTGCAGTTCCTAGACTGCTAATAAGGAAAATAGGTTCTAGGGAGTACCTCAGTGTAAGGAACCCATGATGCCAATTGGAAAATTGGAAAAATATTTGACGGAGATTTTGATCTTAAATTTTCTCCCACATAACATATCATTCAACCTGAAGGGGTTTTAAGGAAGAACAGGCTGCCATACCTCTGGCAAAATAATATCACTTGCAAACAATTTCAGGTTTGTGGACCTAAAATAGCTGGGGCAAACTAAACTGGCTGACATCACTTAAGAAACCACACTTCAGGTTTCAAAACTTTGTCTTTTAGCCTGGAAGATAGTGACCAGTCCATGAATATGTTACATAGCATCAAAGATCAGAAAAGCAATGCCATCCATGCAGCTGCCTTTCTCCTTCACTATCTGAGATGTTCCCTCAGTTCTGGTACCTTACCCACTGTAAGCAACCAGTTATAAAAAGCTGAGTCCATCAAATTCTCTAATCAGGTGTTCTCATGAAAAATTCTAGCTTGTGTGTTCATTGTGTGAGGACATCAAACACTTCTCAAGTTCCCATGGTGTGCACACAATTATTTAAGGACATGTAAAAGATGCCAAGACCTATCAGATATTAACTGTGAGCTTGCGGAAAATATAGATTGATATGAGAAGATTAAAATTACATATAATAGAGGGACCACCGCTTCACCAACAGGTAGTAGCTTCTTGACTTGCAAGTCCTCCTTAAAACTAAAACACCCTGGATAGAACACACAAACAGAGGAAGACTGAAAGGTAGAAGAAGAAAGCTGACTGTCTAGAAACCTCGGAACTTAAAGAATGATGTGACAGTGAGTTTTCTTATTGCCTCCCTTGTATACTAGACAGGGCACTGCAGAAACCTCCAACATGGAATTGCTAGTAAGCACAGGGCAAGGGGGGGGCACTAGAGCCCCAAGAAAAGTCTGTTGCCTTTAACTAAATGATGAGGGAAAGGAAGATAGAATAGCATGAAACCTTTCTAGGTACTAGGCATTTACTCCAGCCAGACACCAGCAGCTCCACACCAGCCCCTGGTTACAGGTGCTGCACTCCGACAAAGGAGGTGGCCCCTTTTGGTCCTTCCCCAGCTACAAATAGAATTGTTCTGACTATTAATGACAAATGACTTCTTCTAACATTTTATGGCATTCTTTCTTCTTAGATTACAGCGTCAGAGCCATGCTAAAGATAATGAAATCAAGAACCTTAAAGAGCAACTTTCTATGAAAAGGTAACAAACAGCTGGTCCTACAACAGACTACTGTCAGAGACGAGGGCTTATGAGTTCTTTTCTCTTTATTGCAATCATTACTACTATCTGTGACTGCTTTATGGAACTGGCTAAGTTTTGTTCTGATTCACACATTTTTTTATAATTGTTATTTTGAGATCTAATTCATATAGAATAAGATTCACCCTGTTAAAGTATACAATTCCTTGGTTTTTAGTATATTCACAGAGGATTACAACCATTACCACTATCCAATTCCAAGACATTTTTATCACCCTAAAGAGAAACCCTGGATCCATTAGAAATCACTGATTCTCTTTTTCCCCAGCTTCTGGGAACCACTAGTCTTTTTGTTTTGTTTTGTTTTTGGTCTCTGTGGATTTTAGTCTGGACATTTCATATAAATGAGTCATATAATATGTGGTCTCTTGTGATTAACTTCTTTCACTTAACATGATGTTTTCAAGGTTCATCCATACTGTAGCATGTATCAGTACTCATTCCTTTTTTATGCACAAATAATATTCCATTATATGGATATACCAAATTTTTCATCAGTTGATGGACATTTCGTTTGTTTCCAGTTTTTGACTATTATCAGTAATGCTGTTATGAATATTTGTATACAAATTTTTGTGTGGACATATGCTTTTAGTTCTCTTGGGTATATACTAAGAGTAGACTTGCTAAGACATGCAGTAAGCTCTGTGTTTAACTTGTGGAGAAACTGCCAAACTGTCTTCTAAGTGACTGAACCATTTTACAGTCCCACCAGCAATGTATGAGTAGTTTGATTCTCTACATTCTCACCAATACTTATGTTATCTGTTTTTGTTTCACCCATCATAGTATTTGTGAAGTGGTATGTATCTTTGTGGTTTTTATTTGCATTTTCCTAATAATTATCTTTTCATGTGCTTACTATTTGTGTATTTACTTGGGGAAAGGTCCATTTACTTCCTTTGAATATTTTTAATATTAGGTTGTTTCTCTTTTACTGGGCTTCCCTAGTGGCTAAATTGGTAAAGAATCTGCCTGCAATGCAGGAGACCCAGGTTCAATCCCTGAGTCAGGAAGATCCCCTGGAAAAGAAACTGGCAACCCACTCCAGTACCCTTTCCTGGAGAATTCCATGGACAGAGGAGCCAGGCAGACTACAATCCATGGGATTGCAGAGTTGGACATGACTGTGTGACTGACTTTCACTTTTACTTTTTTCTCTTTTAACTATTGACTTTTAAGGGTTCTTTGTATATTCTGGACACAAGTTCCTTGTCAGATACATAATTTTCAAATATTTTCTTCCATTCTGTGGATTGTGTTTTTACTTCCTTGATGATGTCCTTTGAAGCACAGTTAATTTTGATGAAATCCAATTTATTTTTTTCTCTCATAGGCAAAATTTTCACAGTATTCAATGGCATTATAATTCTTTTTTGTTGACTCTTTCCATATTTTATAATTTTCCCCTCAAAATACTCTGGCCTTAATGGCTATTAACAACATATTGTTTTATCAAGCTTCTCATAAATGTTTGTCAGGTATTCAAGCATCCAGGTGTTTCAAATAATAAAACGTTGAGGAAAGCCTTGTGAAAAGTTCCTATTACAATGCTATATGTCCAATTAAATGCTTTCATTGGGAACATAATTTGGTATATATGGTCTAGCGTTCTGGGGCTCAAGTGTAGGAAGTTGAAATGGGTTAGGAAAAAGAGAAACCTCATAGGTAGCCATTTTCCATAATGACCTTCATAAATAATATCCTTATCAGCATCTCCTCCTCTCTTTCTCAACCTACAGGAATTGTTTTCATTCTGAGGTACTGAATATGTGCACTGAGATAACCAGCAAAATATTTTAATACAGTGATGTAGCTTTATTACTGGGGTGGTTGCTATTGTTATAACATAAAAAGGCTTGTAGAAACTTTACTTGATGTAAAATTTGTTAATAATAATAGCTTATACTTAGTACTTAATATGTGCCAGATGCAAGTACTTTATGTATATTATCTGAATGAATATTTCACAACAACTCTTTGAGGTAAGTAATACAACTTTCTCCATTTTTCTATGTGAGGTATAGAGGAGTAACTTGTTCATGGTTTCACATTTAATAAGTTGTGAAGGTCAGATTCATCTTCAGACAGCTTGATTTCAGGGCCAAGTTTTAAATCATTACCTCTGTACTGACAGCTTTAAACCTTCCACACCCATGATAGTAAAGGATAACACTAAGGGTTAAGCAGTGTCTCTTCTTGCTTCTATGTGCTGTATACTTTTCAGGAAATCATTTCCTATTCATTGAATAGCTTGTGTCTGTGTGCCTCCTGAATAAGGTGGAAGAGTCTGACCTTGCTGCAATGTTACTGACTCTTTAATTATACTATATTTCAGATCTCAGTGGGAAATGGAGAAGCATAATCTGGAAAGCACGATTAAAACATACTTAAACAAACTGAATGCAGAAACTAGCAGAGCTATAACAGCTGAGGTAAAAAAAAGAGAGCAATGGAGTTGGGGAGGGAAGTTTTACTTGTGTACTAGTATACTAAAGAATTTTGAAAAGTTTGTTTTTTGAATAAACCAAATTAATACATTTTAGGATCAGTCAGAAAAACACAATTCAAACTCTTGTGCTCTTTTTTTGACTCATTGGCATTTTGTATGTTTACTTGAAGGTTGATGATCTTATCTTGTTTTCCCCCAAATGACTCCAAGAAATTGGTTTGCTTCAGTATATATAGCATACTGATTTTGGAAAATTCTCATTAAACCAGGTGACTAAGCCAAATGTCTAAGAATAATATTTAACTGCTACTATAATAAATCCTTTCTTTGCTGTTTAACTATATAGATATTTCAAAACCACACACATACCATACATTCCAGTCAACAACTAACTTACCTCTTCCCTTAGAAAGTCATCCAGTCTCTCCTAAGTGATTTTTGAACACCACAGCTAGGATTTCTCAAAAGAAATGTGATTTTATGTATGTGTGTAATTTTTATTTGTAGCTAACCAATCTTGATGTACAATAAAATTCAAATTTTTGGAGAGCTCATTGACATTAAAATCACCATAAACCTTCTCACCTTTGTCATGGGTAAGGTCTATTTTTAACAGAGTACTCTGAAATCCAGAGCTCAACAATCAAGGGTTGATATCTGCACCAAAAATCCCTGGAGAGAGGTGTATTGGAGTATTAAATTTAACTGGGGAAAGAAAACAACCTCAGATTAGTTTAAGAACTCAAGTTTGTAGACTTTTTCACTGCTTTTAATTGGAAAGTTTCTACTTCAATTATTAATTTTAGAAACACTTAATTCTGTCCAAGAGTATAGTAAGCTACTTTCAGTGAATATTGAGTGATCCATAGGAAAAAACAAAAGCCAAATGACCATGTATCAATAATACTGAAGGGACATGAGACTAGATGACCTCCAAGCCCCATTTGAGCAGCATAATCCTATAGGGTCTCATTGTTTTCTTACTCCTTCATCAATTAAAAAAAAAAAACCAAATAGCAGGACTTCTTTTGAGTGTTCTCAAACTTTGCTGCATAATCTATTTCCCAGGCTGCACCTAGAATCAATTAAATTAGAATCTCTGGAACCAAAGCACCATTTTTTAAAGTTTCTGAGATGATTCCATTGCATATGCAAGTTTGTAAACTAACATTCTAAAATGTTTACCAACCAAGTAACTTTTGAATAAAAACAGTGGAACTTTAGGATTGATCAAAGAGCTTTAATGTGTTATGGTCAGGAAAGAAGCTCAGGTGCTATTAGAAGAGATTTTTAAAAATAGCTTTAAATTTACTTGAAATGTTTGAAGGAAAATGTGTTCTTCTATAAGGACACCTTTCACTTCCTTCTCTTTCTCTCAAAAATCTGTAGGTATATTTCTTACAGTGTCGTAGAGATTTTGGTTTGCTTCATCTAGAGCAGACTGAAAAGGAATGCCTCAGTCAGCTTGCCAGGGCGACTCATATGGCAGCAAGGTAAACTGTCCCTCTTCCTTAATGTGGCTTGAGCTCTGAAATCTCACAGGTGGCTTCAAGGTTGAACAGAATCTGTGTTGTGTTTTACATATATAACATCAGAATCTTTGGAATGAAGAAGCCATTTTTTTTTTAACCTCAGATGTCATTTAATCACTTTGAGCTTTTACTTCATTGCTCCTCCTGTAGCACAGTGAGGTCTATTAAGTCCGGTAATAGCTGCTAGGAGATTTTTCCCTTCCTCTACAATGAAGCAGATCAAAAGTCTCAGTCAGAGACATGCATAAAGACCATATATTTACAAAACAAGGTGGATTCCAACTGGAAAACTTTTTTCTCATTCTTTTCTCTTGATTTTAAATGCCTTTGGAAAAATAATAATGAGGGAATATCAGCATTAATACCTAAAACTGTGTTAAAGGCAGTTTGCTACTGTGCTACAAATGAATGGTTTTCAAATTTGGGGCAGGTTGCACGGGATTCTTCTTCAATTTGTAATTTTACCAGTTACACCTTTAAACTTAAGGAATTAATTGAGTTAAAAATCTCTGGGACCAAAGCATCACTATTTTTAATGATTATTACTTCAATATAATCGTCATTATTCTTCAGTTCTGAAGAATCAGAATCTCTGATGTTTAACAAGATTCCTAGTATATACTGATGTACATTCAGGTCAGGGAAGCACTGTTATAAGTGATCAGTCTGTCTTTGCTTCCTCAAGAGGGAGATGATGCTCTATAAATTAGAATATTATCGAGCTTCTCTGTATGAGATGATCTCAGTGATAACTTGTTAGGCTCTTTTAAAGCTGTTGTGCTGGGTGATTTTGGAGTGCAGATGTTACAACAGATAGCTGAAAGGCCACATGGAATCTCTCTTCTAGAGATACCAGACCCTAAACACCTTAAAACTGTTTTACTTAAGTCATTTGGTGGGCTGCTTGGCAGAGCTGATGTGTCTGTGCAATTTATACATTTTATAGAGACAGCAATCTGTAATTCATCCTTGCAAAGGAGGTACTTCTTCGTGATTTGCCTTTTTGTAGGGAATATCTTTTTCTAATTTACAAGAGAGACTTATAGGTCAACTATGGCCCTGTGATGTCAAGGTTAATGTGAAAATGGTCCAAAGCCTGCTTCCAAGATGAGTCAACATCTTTGAGATTGCTTGTGCACTGATGCATGCATGTGTGAGTGCCAAGTCACTTCAGTCGTGTCCCATGACTCTGCCCTGTAGCCCACCAGGCTCCTCTACCCATGGGATTCTTCAGGCAAGAGTACTGGAGTGGGTTGCCATCCCCTCCTCCAGGGGGTCTTCCCAACCTAGGGATCGAGCCTACATCTCTTATATCTTCTGCGTTGGCAGGTGGGTTCTTTACCCATCTAGGAAACCAAACTAGATGGCTAGGGCAACTTCCCTACTTGGTCTTCGTCTGCCTTCTTCAGTGGAGGGATTCCTCTACAAAGGTTTTATAGTATGTCCTAAAAAATATTGCCAAGATAGAAAAAACTTAGTGTTCTGGAAGTAGATGTTATATCCACTGTTTAAAAAAGAAATCTTGTCTTTGTTCCCTAGTCTTTTCTTAAAACTTTAAGTAACAAGTCCTTCCATACAGCTTTCTTCCCATTTGAGGCAACTGGTGATAGAGGTAGTTTTGTTGTTGTTTTATTTTATTTACATAAATACTAGAGAACATAATAGAAACTTTTGGAAATCTAAGTGGCATATACAAAGAACTTTCTCTTGTGTTTCCATTTTTGTAATAGCAACCTAAAATCACTTCAATTAAAGGCTGCAGTAGACAGCTGGAATGCCATTGTGACAGATGTTAGAAACAAGATTGCATTTCTCAGGGTAAGTCATGAAGTATTTAGAGTAAATTGACTCAATGATGTAGATGGTATACACTTTAAAAAAATCTAATATTAAAAACAATTGGAAGAAAAGCTATGACATACCTGGTGGTGGTTTAGTCAGTAAGTCATTTCTGACTCTTGTGACATCATGGACAGTAGCTTGCCAAGCTCCTCTGTCCATGGGATTCTCCAGGCAAGAATACTTGGAGTGGGTTGCCATTTCCTTCTCCAGGAGATCTTCCGGACCCAGGAATTGAACCTGGGTCTCCTATATTGCAGGCAGATTCTTTACTGACCGAGCTATGAGGGAAGCCCTAGACAGTGTATTAAAAAGCAGAGACATCACTTTGCCAACAAAGGTCCATATAGTCAAAATTATGATTTTTCCAGTAGCCTTGTATGGATGTGAGAGCTGGGCTGTAAAGAAGGCTCAGTGCTGGAAGAATTGATACTTTTGAACCATAGTGCTGGAAAAGACTCTTGAGAGTCACTTGGATAGCAAGGAGAGAAAATCAGTCAATTCTGAAGGAAATCAACCCTGAATGTTCATTGGAAGGACTGATGCTGAAGCTCCAATATTTTGGCCACCTGTTTTGAAGAGCCAACTCATTGGAAAAGACCCTGATGCTGGGAAAGATTGAGGGCAGGAGGTGAAGGGGGCAACAGAAGATGAGATAGTTGGATGTCATCATTGACTCAATGGATGTGAGTTTGAGCAAACTCTGGGAGATAATGAAGGACAGTGGAGCCTGACATGCTGCAGTCCATGGGGTCACAAAGAGTTGGACATGACTGAAGGACAACAGAAATTTAAGGAAAACATGTTTTTTCATTGCAGTTATTAAAGTATGCCTTTTTAAGGTTTGATTACTTCCATGTAGTTCGTTGTAGATAGCATCCTAACTCTTACACATCTTCTTTCAGGTTCTTGGTTTAGTAAATGGTACACTCAAAAATTGTGCCTCACACTTAACTTTCCTAGAATTCCAAAGCTAACTGTGCTCCAATCATAAGCAAATGTTTTAACTTTATCTGAGTAATTATGTGTTTATAGAATTAAAAGGAAGGCCAAGAAGAAGACCTGTATTAGTTTTCAATGTTTAACTTTTTGTGTATTAATAATTACTCCCTAATGCAAAGTAATAAATTCTTAATTATTCATGTA
This sequence comes from Antilocapra americana, assembly GCA_007570785.1. Classification (NCBI taxonomy): domain Eukaryota; kingdom Metazoa; phylum Chordata; class Mammalia; order Artiodactyla; family Antilocapridae; genus Antilocapra; species Antilocapra americana. The sequence continues at coordinate 695,638 of ML664163.1, read as the reverse complement.
ATAGAATTAGGACTATGCTAAAGATAATCTGTGAATAGGTAAACCACTGAATATTTATTAGTTTGTTTATTTGTTTTTAGAATAATTTCATATTTATATCTTAAAGTTGATATTATAATGTTGATTGTTTTGTGATTCCACAATACTGCCAGGAAAACAATGACATTGAGTTATAAAGAGCTTCCTCAAAGCACTATCTACTTGTCTAGCTTTGTCCTTGGTGGTCTTCCCTGTTTCTTTCCTGGATTCTTTCATCCTCAACTTTTAGTGATGCTTAGCATTTTTATTGGGTTTATTAAAAGTTCTGACCTCAAAAGATCTGCCATTTGTTCTCTATCATTGTTTTCTTCTAAGAACATGTCCTGTATACGGAAGTTTCTAAATGTTTTAAGACTTTTTATTTCAGCTCTTATGGGTTGTTTACAAAGTAATATGGAAAGAAAAATGGGGACAATGCCAATAATCTAGAAAATATGTTTTTAAGCTTCAAGGTTGGGAGTCTTACTTTTGGCAAAATCCAAGAGGAAAAAAACAAATCTATATAGGGAACTGGAGAAAGCTAAAGGTATAACTTTTAAGATAAAAAAAAAGGGGACATTCAGTAATTTTTTTCTAAAACTTCCCCTCCATTTCTAAAATGAACATTTACAAGTAGTTAAGCTGTTACAAATACTTTTTTCCAGTATTGATTAGCTAGTATATTATTTACATCTTCTTGATCTTTAGGCATTGTTTACTTTAATCAGTGGTTACCATTTGGGCTAAAAATTATGGAAACACTGAGGAATTAGCACATAGATCTGTGAATTATGTGTCATTGTAGCTCGTCACTTAATAGACACTATTAAAGATGCAACTATTAATATTTACATTTATGGAGAGTGGTGTATAGAGTTGTTTTATGTCAGAAATTATTTTTATATTATTTTTGGCATACTAGATTAGGAATCATTAACCTCTGTTGTACTATACAGAACTACATCAAATATTTTCATATGCTATTCCTTTGAAGTTGATTTTGCTGTAAAATATTGTTTCTCTTCTTCTATTAGACACAATACAGTGAACAAATTAGCAAGGTGAAGCAAGGGTTTGCCTTGAGTACGTTGCCTCCAATCCAGCTTCCTCCACCGCCTCCCAGTCCTGAGATACTGGTAAGAAATACAGTTGACTCTTGAACAACACAAGAGTTGGAGGGTGCCAACCTCCCATGTAGTCAGGAATGTGGGTATTGCTCTACTCGAAAACTATGAATTTGATGAATGACTACCCAAGAGCAGAAAGCTGAAACAGTTTGGATAGAATCAAGACTCAAACCCTAGTTTTTTTATTCCATGTATCAAATGCACACTTTCTCCACATTTAAAAATCTATAAAAGGAAAATACAGGGACTATAGTTAAAAAAAAAATAGGCATATAAGTTGGACCCACACAACTCAGACCTGTGTTGTTCAAGAGTCAGTTGCATAAGATTTTGAACAATCACCGTCCTCATCTTGACAAAATGATGAGAACTGTAAAACACTGAATAAGCAGTACATTGATGTGTCTTCAAAGTAGATAGGGCACATGTTGTGCATACCATTTGTAATTATGTCCATTCCTGTTGTATCATCTACAGATGGTATGACTAGTTTTTTGGCTCAGCTGAGGCCAAGAGATCGGTTGTATCATTGAATTTTAGTAATGCGTTTGATATCTAAAGAGGTAATGCATGCTCATTCATCCTGTCAATCGCATTTACATGGTGGGAGAAAACTGATGAATGCTCAGAATTCCCAAATGCCCTCAGATTGCCCCTAGACTACTGAAACCTCTCAGCATAATACCCTATCAGGCTGGACTTCACTCCTCCACTTCCACTTCAGACTTGGTTTCCTTAACTTTTATCTTCTATTCTTACCTTTAACATCACAGACAGCTTTCATTTAGGTCCCTTCCCTGATTGTGGCTAGGGATAAATGAGTCTTCATCAGACAAACTAATCTCTATGCCATACTATTTATGTTAGCCTTCTGGGAAACACAGTGGGGGAAAAAGCAAAAAAAGTGAAACGTAGTACCTTAGCTCAGTAACTCATACCACTTTCCAAAAGACCTTTTGGAACAGAACCACTAGATGATAGCTTTTATTATGATAACAGATCTGAGGATAAGAAACAATAAAAGTTGTGATATATTTAGGGGTAGATCACTTTTGACATTAGCATTTCTGCTTGTAATAGAACTTTGAAAATATTATTTCTACAAATACTAGTTCAGTATATCAAAGAACTTAAAAATTATTAATGTGTGAATTGTGTGGATTTACAGTGTGTTTCAAAAGCAGAACTTAGAGCTCAGAAAGTATTCTGTGATACGCATGGGCTTTAGTTTAGAATGAGAGGATTGCCTTTTATATTTTTGATTAGTTCAGGTTTTACAGGAGCTTTGTATTATGGATATGTTTTATTCTAGGCTTTGAACAACATCCTTGCCAATTCTTCTGATAAGGAATGTGTTGCATAGATGACAAATCCCAGATTCCCTTTAGTTCTATGGGAAGTAGCATAGTAGGATTTCTAGAAACCCTGTTGCCTTCTGCCTATATTCAAACTGCTGCCTGTAGGTTGTAGTTAAAACTCTCCCATGACTCTAAACAAAATAGCTCCAGAGACTTGGAAGCTAGATACAGAGTTGTTCTTTGTATCTAGAACAACAGTCTGATTTCTGGAATCAGACTGGCATAAGCTGTCTGTGACAGCTATATGTGACACTATAACTGACAAACATAATCTAACCTTGACCTCTACATCCTCATCCTTTCAGAGACTTGCTTATGTCTGACGTAGCTTTCCAGATTTAGTCAAGGGCAAAAACCCACTGGCAGTTAGGCTCAGTGAAATTCATAAGCATCCTTTGCAAACATTTAAGAGGTGCATGTGTATCTTTTGTGCTTCCTAACGAGAGTCACTGCTGTGCTTGATCAGAGCTGACTGTCGTATTAAAGGACAAGCATCAGTGACCACTGAACATTAATGGAACAGTTTGAAAGCACAGATGCTAGAAATGTGACCATTCTTTCAGTTTAAATTGAGGCAGTATTGTACAATGGGAATACACTAGAGGTCTGGGTTCAGGTCCTAACTGTGAAGAACTGTGTTGGTTTGGGGAAACTCAGCTGTCCCAGACTTCGGTTTTCCTATTGACAAATCAAGAAATTGTCCTGGATGATCGCTAAAGTCTGTCTCTGAGATTCTAGTATTGTAAAGAATGGTCAGTTCAGTCATTCAGTTGTGTCCAACTCTTTGCAACCCCATGAACCGCAGCACACCAGGCCTCCCTGTCCATCACCAACTCCCAGAGTCCACCCAAACCCATGGCAATCGAGTCAATGCTGCCATCCATCCTTCTCATCCTCTGTCGTCCCCTTCTCCTCCTGCCCTCAATCTTTCCCAGCATCAAGGTCTTTTCCAATGAGTCAGCTCTTCGCATCAGGTGGCCAAGTATTGGAGTTTCAGCTTCAACATCAGTCCTTCCAATGAACACCCAGGACTAATCTCCTTTAGGATGGACTGGTTGGATCTCCTTGCAGTCCAAAGGACTCTCAAGATTTTTCTCCAACTCTGCAGTTCAAAAGCATCAATCACCAGGCTTTAAATAAATATAGTGGTATAACCTGAGAAGTCTGGAATAATGGGTACTCTTCCCAGTTTAACCCAGTACTTTTGTGTGTTTCATTATATTTTGATTTTTATACTCTGGCTGTCTAATTCTCAAAGTAATATCAGGTAATTGTTGTCCTCAAAAAGAGCAAGACCACTGATTTAAAGCCACCATTTTTTATTTAAGAACTTTATATTATAAATATATTGAAACATACATAAAAATAGAATGATGAACCTCTGTGAACCCAAGAGCCATTTTCAACATCATAATCAACATTGTATCAGTCTTGTTTCATGTTATTCCCTCCTTCCTCCTCTCTGGAACATTTTAAAGTAAACCCTATATATCATATAATCTCATCCATTTATACTTTAGTATGCATTCCTAAAAGATGAAGACTCTTACTCTTATTGGCTATATTCATACCACCATTCTCCTAAGAAAATATAATTTTTATATCTAATATTAAAATTCATATTTCCCCAATTGTTTCAAAAATGTCTTTTTCTTAGTTAGATTAAAAATACTTCCAATTTGGTTATAATTACCATTACTTTAAAATCTCTTATTTTGGAAGGGCTCGGGGTGAGCAAGTGAGGGCGGCGGCGAAAATTCTGAGCTGTGTAGCTCTAGGAAGTGGAACACTCGTTCAGAAGAAGGAAATGAACACTCGTTCAGAAGAAGAAGATAGACTCTCTTAAGACTACATTTGGCTCTTCACCATGTGGTTAGGAAAGCCTAAAGGAGGTATATCTCGGAGTTCAAGCCAAGGAAAAGTCTATGAGAACCAGCGCAAAACAGGCCAGCAGCGGCAGAGATAGGGGATAACTGTCCGATTTGACTCAAGCTTGAGTAGACTGAGAAGAAGCTTGGATGAGAAGCCTTATAAATGTGTTGAATGTGAAAAGAGCTTCTATCAGAGCTCAACTCTTTTTCAGCACCAGAAGATCCATACTGGAAAGAAATCCCATAAATGTGCGGATTGTGGGAAAAGTTTCTTTCAGAGTTCTAATCTCATTCAGCATCAACACATCCACACCGGGGAAAAGCCCTATAAATGCGATGAGTGTGGAGAGAGGTTTAAACAGAGCTCAAATCTCATTCAGCACCAGAGAATTCATACTGGAGAAAAATCCTATCAGTGTGATGAATGTGGCCAATGCTTCAGCCAGAGTTCCCACCTCATTCAGCATCAGAGAACCCACACTGGGGAGAAACCCTACCAGTGCAGTGAATGTGGCAAATGCTTCAGCCAGAGCTCTCACCTTAGGCAGCACATGAAGGTACACAAAGAAGAGAAGCCCCGTAAAACCCGAGGCAAAAATATTAGGGCAAAAACTCACTTGGTATCATCTTGGAAGGCTGGTAAGGAAGGAAGTCAGTGGCTAGTGTCTGCTAAATAAAGGGCCCTGAATCAGCCTTTTTTAAAAAAACAAAAAGCGTTTCTTTTAGAACTGAAGATATTTTTTAAATTTAATAGTGTACTGGAGGGAGAGCATATGTAAACCCATGGCGGTTTCATGTCATTGTATGGCAAAACCAATAAAAAAATAAATAAATAAATAAAATAAAGATTTTTAAACTGATTAAAAAAATTTAATAGTGTACTTAAATACTGTATCCTTTCCTAGCATGAGGACATTGGGAGTTTAATGACATTGGGCTCAGAGAAATTATGAGTCCAGCCTTCCTTATTTTTTATGTAACCTACAGTACAAAAACCAGAAAATGTGTTTCTAGAGAATATAAGCTCCTTGATCTCATTCGAAATTGCTTCCTGCATCATTTTGACAAAAAAATCATGTTTTGATGACATGTAAAGTCTAGAAATTCTAGTGACTGCTCACTTTCAGGACTTTCCTTGGAAGGAATAATTAAAAGGGAGAGATTAATTCGATCAGTTTTGGAGTTCTGCTGTAGATGAGATTTTATGTTTTTAAAGTTTTGTAGTATATTAACCATTGGTTTGTAAGTATGTCTCAAGATTCAGCATACTAAAATGAATTCATGTTCACAGATTTTTAGTCAGTGAAGTACATCACTTTGTGTTAGCTTTTTTTGTTTGTTTCTCCTGTTTATAGATAGTTACTAATTAAAGGAGTAGATTCCCTATTTTTCATCAAATTCTTAGTAACTGATGCTCTGGAAGCCAAAGAGAGAAGTGAGTTAGATCCCAGGTCTCCTGTTCCTGCCAATGCTGTCCTTTGTGATGGTATTATACTGTGTCACTTGTTTTTAGAAGTTGGAATGGCTTTGTGTTAGTCCATACCCATGTCTTTGACTTCTTTCAGCTCTCTCTTGTGCTCTGACAAGCTGAGCCAGCCTTTTAGAGCTAGATGAATAAATAAACCAAAATTATTTTTTCAAAATAATCTCAACTTACAAATTAAAAATCTACATTTTATATGCTTCCCTGCCTCCCCCTTTGAGAGCTTCATATAACCCTGGTTATCTTAAATGTTTGCCAGTAGCATAGTGAAGTTTTTAAAAAATTTAGTGTTACTGCATTGTAGCTTTTTGAAATCTTAAGTTTAACTTTTCTGAGTTACCTCTTATTTATAAGACCAAACAAGTTTCTTATCTTTCATGAGAACAGTGCCAAGTATCAAATATTTTGATCAGCCTTCAGCTCAGGTTTTAATTTCTATTAAATGCTAACATTCTTCTGATTTTTTTTGTATCTTTCATAATAATATCTGATCCTGCTGTATTAATGACAGTTATCCATAAAAAATTAAAAAAAATAAAATAAAATAAAACCCCTTATTTTCTAAAAAAAAAAAAAATCCAAGCAAGGTTTATAATTTCATTTGGCTGATTATTTTTCTTTAAAGTTGTAATAGCTACCCAACACCCTCTCTTTTATTCATGTCATTTATTTGTTGAAAAACTAATTTCCTGTATTATTGATATAACTGATTACATCCTTATAATGTCATTATACATGTTACGCTATTTCCTATAAACTGATCATAGGTTTAGAGGGTTAAATTAGAATCGGGTTCAGTATTTTTAGCAAGAGTACCTTATAGGTGATGAAGTATATGCACGTTAGAAGACACAGTGTCTCTCATTGAGTGATGTTAGGAATCTAATGTCATTCTTGTCTCCATTATAAAGTTCCCTATTAATTGTCACCTTTCTGGTTTCAGTATCAGTACTTAAGAGCTATACTGATGTTCATTTTTTAAATTCAACAAATAGGTGAACTTCTACATTATGCCAGTGCTAGACCTGGCACATAGTAGATGTCCCATAAACGTGTCCTCTTTTGTAGTCCAGCCAATAAGGTATCCATCTCATTGGTAGGTGCTAAGAAGAGCTAGCTTTCTATGAATCCCTGGGAAGTTCAGTAACATACACAGGCATGTCTACAAGTCACTGTAGGAGGGTTTATCTCCCTTGCCCACCCCACTTTAGCTTTCTACTATCCTTGAAACTAAACATAAGTTCAGAACTCCATCAGGTGGTAAAAGGTCCTTTCAATACATAATAGCAAAGATAGTATTTTCTGTAGACAACTTTGATTCTTTAGTGAATTTCTGAGTATCAATATTGTTTTTCAGTATGGAGAGCACTCACCGAGGAACTCCTTTGTACAGTCCTTTGCATTATTCCATTTGGCAGAGAACTTGACAGATCATCTAACTCAACTCTTATTTTACACATTAATAACTTGGTATCCAAGGCTACCCAGCGAGATGGAAAGAAAGTAGGACTAGGATCGAGTTCTTGTCTCTGTTTGTGCTCTTTGTTGTATTTTACTGCTCCCTGCTTTTTTCAAATATTCAATACATTTAACTAGTGTCATAACAGCACTGTTTCTAATATGCTTTGTATCTAGATTTCAATCAGTTTCCTCCCACCCAGAAATTCATTGTTCTATAATTTTATGTTATTGACTACATAATCTTGTGAAGGGTTTGTTTTTATTTTCTGTCTTTTCTATTTTAGATGCAGCAGTTCTTGGGAAGACCCATTGTGAAAGAATCTTTCTTTAGGCCCATACTCACTGTTCCTCAAATGCCTGCTGTTTGTTCTGGAATCGTCTCTGCAACTGGTCAATCTAGATCTCCCTTGGTACAAAGCCCTCTTGGTAGAATAGACATTAACTAGTCCATTGTCACAGTGGACTCCCAGAATGAATGTGTTTTCTTTGTTCATTTACTTAATGAAGTAAATAATGATGATAATTGAATGAATATGTCCATGAGGCACTGTGTTAAGTGCATTACATATATTAACTATTTCATTAAGTGATAATAGTTTAGTTTTTAGATACAAAGATAAATCTGATGTTATAGTAGAGAATTCTTAGTTTTGCTTCTAAAACAGACAGGGTGAGATTGATAATTTTAAAAGATAGTTTATATTTAGCATGGTTGTTAGGTAGGTTGAAAAGCAAAGAAGCCAAGTCACATTATGCCACAAAGCAAAAGAAAAATTTTATGTACATACATACATATGTGTATATTGAAGGACAGTGTTTATCTATAAACAGGTAATATAAATAGTATCACCCTGAAACATGTTATACTGCAAAGTTACAAATTTTCCTAGTTACGAAGAGCCAGATAAGCTTTATCAGAACCTGAAGAAGCAGTAGAGAAGTTTGAAATGATTATGATCATTAGTTGTAATCTTGGTCAAGATATACTTTTTATTAAAAAACCTGAAAGAAGATTGATGTTTAATATAATTAATGCAAAACTCTCTAATCTTGACTTTGTCATAACTGCATTCTAGTGAATTGAGATTTATTCTGTACCTGTATATTGCTGACACACTCCCTTTGAAATGTATAGTCAAATAGGTTTACTTGTGCAGAGGCCTCTCTACAAGCAAATATGTATCTAAGCTTTAACATGTTTACTAAGCACCACATTTTTTTTTATCACCTTGATATTACAGTCTTGCCAATGTGTTTTGCTCCTGCAACATTCTATGAGGATCTGTAAAATTTTAAAGTACCTCAGCCTTCTGATAGGATTACTTTCTGATTCCTCTGAAAAAGTTTGGACACTGAGACAAACCCAGATTTCTGGAGATATTCTGCTCTTTCTCTGACTTACTAGGCTTTGTATGAGTAATTTCAGTGACTATTCAGTTCAGTTCAGTCACTCAGTCATGTCCTACTCTTTGTGACTCCATGAACCGCAACACGCCAGGCCTCCCTGTCCATCACCAACTCCCTGAATCCACCCAAACCCATGTCCATCGAGTCGGTGATGCCATCCAGATATCTTATCCTCTGTTGTCCCCTTCTCCTCCTGCCCCCAATCCTTCCCAGCATCTGGGTCTTTTCCAATGAGTCAACTCTTTGCATGAGGTGGCCAAAGTATTGGAGATTTAGCTTCAACATCAGTCCTTCCAATGAACACTCAGGACTTATCTCCCCTAGGATGGACTGGTTGGATCTCCTTGCAGCCCAAGGGACTCTCAAGAGTCTTCTCCAACACCACAATTCAAAAGCATCAGTTCTTCAGCACTCAGCTTTTTTATACTCCAACTCTCACATCCATACATGACTACTAGAAAAACCACAGCCTTGACTAGATGGACCTTTGTTGGCATAGTAATGTCTCTGCTTCTTAATATGCTGTCTAGGTTGTTCATAACTTTCCTTCCAGGGAGTAAGCGTCTTTTAATTTCATGGCTGCAGTCACCATCTGCAGTGATTTTGGAGCCTGGAAAAATAAAGTCTCTCACTGTTTCCACTGTTTCCCCATCTATCTGCCATGAAGTGATAGGACTGAATGACATGATCTTAGTTTTCTGAATGTTGAGCTTTAAGTCAACTTTTTCACTCTCCTCTTTCAGTTTCATAGTTGCCAATTTTTCATAAATAGTAAACTTATATTTTAGAATAATCTCTAATCTTAAATAGATGATACTTTGTATATAATTATCCTAATAATCAGGTAAAGCACTTAAAAATATTCACATATTGATATTAGTTCATTAGAAACTTAATGGTTCTAAAAAAGAACTATCATAATATATGGGGAAATTTTTGTTTAATGGTTTCATGGCTCTGAGTTGTCACTACAACTTTCATATACCACCCATGTGATGTTTTGAGACATTGGGCAGATATTTTAGTAGTATTCTCCTCTTTATTTAGTTGTTTGAAAATTAAACTTTATAATTTGCTTTCTGTGATTATTTTATCTTATTAGATACTTATTGTTAGTAATAGTAATTTTATTAATTACTTTTATAATTAGAAAAATGTAATACACACAGTATGTACAAAATATATAATATATACAGTAGAAAACAAAACTACCCTGCTGTTGAATCCTAGAAAATAATCACAGTTTATGAGTTATTTTATATTTTACAGTCCTTTTTCTGTCCATACACATTTGAAAAATATTTTAATACAACATGAGTTCTACCATAAATGCTGTGCCATAGACTTTATTTAAATAACATACATTATGGATATCTCTTATACTCATGCATATAGATTTATTTTTAAGGACTTGATTAGATATTCTACAGTTTATTTACTTTTCCCCCTATTAACAAACTAGGTTGCTGTCAGAAATGCACACTCTGTGTTTCTGTTTCTGTTTGCAATTATTGAGACTAGTATTGCCATTTTAAAAATAAAGGTAAACACATATAAGTAATTAGAAATATTGTTGTGCTGGTTAAGGAAAAAAACTTCTAAAAAGAGAACATGCATGTCAATATTCCTCTTTATTGTACCCATTTTCTGAGGTATGGAGATGTCATGTTGACATGGAACTTTGCTTCCCCATAATTGAAGCTAATGACAAAACTGTGCTTCTTACAGATGACTAGCATAGCCTGGACACTGCCAGCTCCTGTGGGAGAAGCTATGCCTCCCAGTGCAAGTCTAGGAAGTGATCCCCTTATGATGAACTGGGAGAAGATTACAGAGAGGCTGAAAACTGCCTTTCCACAGCAGACCAGGTAGCTTAGTCTCTTTTAGTGTTGTGAACAGATCATACTCTACAGTTTCCATAGCCATAATTATGCCAATAAAACATTTCAGAGTAACAACACCCACCCTCCCCCCACCAACACACAGAAGGTACAGATATTTCCTAACCATCACCCTGGTAAGGAAAATGAAATTCATTACGAAGGGATAGTTTTCAATATAAATGCTGAACCTTTCCACAAAAATTATTAGTTTTAAGTCACGAGGGAATGAACTTTTGAATTCAGGTTTGCTTGTTTAATGAAAATACAACCAGTTATAAACCTATCCAGTTTTAATGCCACTAGCTACAATAATTATCTTAATAACCAATTTCCAAAGTGAATTTTAAGTTAATTGTATGCCATGTAAGTGCAAACATAATCAGATTTCCTTAATTTATTGAGGGTTCTTATGGTTTCTTTGTTAAGGAACACAATTAAATGCAAGAAATCATTACTTTACTGTGCTTTTCACAGTTCTGCCTTTCGCAGAAAGCTATTCAATTCTACTCCTCCAGAAATGAAGTATCTTTTATCTTTAATCTTGTATCAAATGAATAATTCTAGTTTTCACCAGCATTTTCATTTGAAGACCAATGCTTTTATTTAACATGGTATACTATTATGTTTCATGGTTATCTTTTGGTTTTCTAAACATAATGGTGAATAGAAAATGAAAATAGAATTTTAATATGGTTGTGGTAAAAAATGTTTATAGATAATAAATACTAAATCAAAGATAGTTTTATAAGGCTGGTGACATGACATTTCATTTGAGAAAAATATTTTATCATCCTACCCTATCCTACCAAAATGTGTTTGCAGACCTTGGGTCAGTGGGCCATGGGAATTGAAAAATAGCATGTCGATTAAAATACTCCTAGGTTTCTTTATCACATAATGTGTCTTTTAGTCTTTGCTTTCCTTTTCTGTTAAATCTTTATTTTCTGTTTATGAATTTTATAAAAGTAGAATTGATAGCACAATGATAGAGATGGATAGTAACATAATTGAAAAGAAATATTTTAGTTTTTCTCGAGTAAGAGAACATTGAGAAGTACAACATGAAGAGGCTCAGTACATAAATAAGTATTTAGATAGCAAACTTAATTTTCACAAGTGAGCTTTTATAAACAGTTAAAATCTCATTGTGAGAAGAAAATAAATACTAAACTTTATCAGTCATGAACACAGTAAGTATCCTTAATGAGCACATTAGTCGGAATTTTCATTCTGGTTTAAGATAAGTGCAGATGGACCCATGACCATGTTTTTAGATCAGAGATCCAAAGGGTCATGCCTGTACGGTGGGTATTATCCTATGATAGGATTTTATATCTCGTTTGGAGGGCATGTCTTCAAGGTAGTAGGAAAATGACCACTTCTCTTTCCTTGATCTTTTCCAGAAAGGAGCTTACAGATTTCTTACGGAAATTGAAGGATACTCATGGGAAGTCCTTATCTGGACTGACATTTGATGAAATTGTTCACAAGATTTCCCAATTTATTGACCCCAGGAGATCTCAGGTAAAAAAAAAAAAGCAACTAAACAACAACAGAAACCAAAAACTAAAACTATATCTCCTGACCCTTATCATTAGCTGTACTAATTATCTCTATAACATGATCAGGAAATCAATTATAATCATAGTAAATCATATATTAACATTAAACAATTAAACTTGACAAATGGTGTTGGAAACAGCACCTGATCATTCTAGAATAAAACTGAGCCTTTGAAATTTAGGTTATTTTGAATATTTCAAAAAGGAGACTTTTTTTTTTCTAATTTTCTGCAAAGACTTATTTTAATTAATAGAACGCCTAGAGTTATTTTTGTTTCTACCTTGTTCTTAATCTATAAGTAATATTGCCAGTAATTGCTTCAAGATTTCTCATGAATCTGATTAACCTTTTTGTTGTTGTTCAGTCGCTCAGTTGTGTCCAACTCTTTGTGACCCCATGGACTGTAGCATACCAGGCTTCCCTGTCCTTCACTATCTCCCAGAGTTTGCTCAAACTCTTGTCTATTGAATTGGTGATGCCATCCAACCATCTCATCCTCTGTGCACCCCCCCCTCCTGCCCTCAATCTTTCCCAGCGTCAGGATTTTTTCCAGTGAGTCAGCTCTTTGCATCAGGTGGCCAAAGTATTAGATCCTCAGCTTGAGCATCAGTCCTGGCAATAAGTATTTAGGGTTGATTTCCCCTTTTGCTAAATTCTACTGTGGCCTATTCTATGGTAGTCTCTCATTTCTTCCTGCCTTATGCAATTCTAAAAAAATAATAAGTATGATATTCTTATTTTCAGAGTCAAGGAAAATCAGTGCCAAATGGTAATTGTGTTTCACCTAGCCATACTCCACTACAGGCTAATGCTGCCCAACCCTCAAAACCAGCCCGGAGGCCCCTTGGTTCACAAGGCTCTGTCACACAGGAAGGAGCCAATCATTTGGTAAGACTGAGACTGTTGATTCTAAATATATTTAAATTTAGGAGAGAATTTGACCTTATGAGCTGAATTTAACCTTATGTATATTTTCCCTAGGATGATGAAGAAGAAGAGCCTTGTGTGATCTGTCATGAGAATCTCTCTCCAGATAACCTCTCAGTTTTGCCTTGTGCGCATAAATTCCATTCTCAGGTAAACTTATCTGTTTAATATTTTACCATTAATCAATTAAGTGAAATTCATGCTACATTTCTTGAACTCATATACACGTATGATCATCCACTGTGTCATGAATTTCCCTGGATAGTCACGTAGTGGATAGCGTGTTTGTGTTTCCCCATCCCTAGCCATGGATTGCATTGTGTTTTCTCAGATCTTGATATACCTGGCAGGAGAAGGGGACAGTGATGAAATTTAATGGGCAGAGTGGCAGTTCCTTTGAACAGATGAACAGAACTGGAAGGAATGTTGATTGACGTGACAGTTGACAGTTTAGCAAAGTGACACTTCACCTTGACTTGTCATAGTGTTCTTTGTTCACGCCTAATGATGGCCAACTGCTGTTACAACACATAAAAATTACCTAAACAGTCTGTCCAGGCTTCTGTATTTGCCTTTGAAGATGCTACGGCTTGAGTTTTTTGTTTTGTTTTTAATTTTTATTGAAGTATAGTTGCTTTACAATGTTGTGTTAATTTCTGCTGTGCATCTTTGAATCAGCTATACATATACCCCCTCCTTTTTGGGTTTCCTTCCCATTTAGGTCAACACAGAGCATTGAGTAGAGTTCCCTGTGCTATACAGTAGGTTCTCACTGGTTATCTATTTCATAGATAATAATGCATATATCTCAATCCCACTCTCCCAGTTCAGCCCACCCTCCTTCCCCACCTTGGTGTCCATACATTTGTTGTCTACGTCTCTATTTCTGCTTTACAAATAGATTCATATGTACCATTTTTCTAGATTACACATATATGCATTAACATGCAACATTGTTTTTCTCTTTCTGACTTATTTGATTTGTATAACAGTCTAAATAGCACAGTTTCATTCCTTTCTATGGCTGAGAAGTATTCCATTGTATGTATGTACCTCATCTTCTTTATCCATTCCTCTGTTGATGGACATCGAGGTTGCTTCCATGTCCTGGCTATTGTAAATAGTGCTGCATTAAACATTTGGATGCACATATCTTTTGAAATTATCGTTTTCCCCAGGTATATGCCAGGAATGGAACTGCTGGGTCATGCAGTTGTTTTTTTCCTAATATTTTTAAGAAATACCCATACTATTCTCCATAGTGGCTCTATCAGTTTTTATTCCCACCAATAGTGCAAGAGGATTCCCTTTTCTCCAACCCTCTCCAGCGTTTATTGTTTGTAGTTTTTTTCATGATGACTGTTCTGACTGGTGTGAGGTGATAGATACATCATTGTAGTTTTGATTTGCATTTTGCTGATAATTACTGATGTTGAGCATCTTTTCATGTGCCTCTTGGCCATCTGTATATCTTCTTTGGAGAAATGTCTATTTAAATCTTCCACCCATTTTTTGATTGGGCTGTTTTATTTTTATATGGAGCTACATGAGCTGTTTGTACATCGTGCAGATTAATCACTTGTCAGTTGCTTCATTTGCAAATATTTTCTCCCATTCTGAGTGTTGTCTTTTCGTCTTGTTTATAAATGTTAGAAAAATGTGATGCTGGCATATCTTTTGTTAATTCTTGGCATTTATAGGTTAGCAACATAATTAACTTGTTGGTAACATAGATTAACTTCTCACGTTGTTGCTGTGCAAGTGCTATTGATATACAATTTATGATCCAAGTCTTCTGTTGTGGACGTGTAACATGACCCAAGAAAAGATAATCTTATACAAGAAAGGCTTCTCGGGGAAATGAAGAATAGCCACCTTATTCAAGCCATATCTGTAAAACATCATTTCAAAGATAATGTGATAACTGATACACAATTATATTTTTCATCTGCTCTGTTAAGAGATAAGCACAGACTAACTAATCCTAAATGATCTCCAGATAGATACTTCAGTTTAATTCAGTCACTCAGTTGTGTCCAGCTCTTTGCGACCCCATGGACTACAGCACACCAGCCCTCCCTGTCCATCGCCAAATCCCTGAGTTTACCCAAACTCCTGTCCATTGAGTCGGTGATGCCATCTCATCCTCTGTCATCCCCTTCTCCTCCTGCCTTCAATCTTTCCCAGCATCAGGGTCTTTTCCAGTGAGTCAACTCTTTGCATGAGGTGGCCAAAGTATTGGAGTTTCAGCTTCAACATCAGTCCTTCCAATGAACACTCAGGACTGATCTCCTTTAGGATGGACTGGTTGGATCTCCTTGCAGCCCAAGAGACTCTCAAGAGTCTTCTCCAACACCACAGTTCAAAAGCATCAGTTCTTCGGCACTCTGCTTTTTTATACTCCAACTCTCACATCCATACATGATCACTGGAAAAACCATAGCCTTGACTAGATGGACCTTTGTTGACATAGTAATGTCTCTGCTTCTTAATATGCTGTCTAGGTTGGTCATAACTTTCCTTCCAAGGAGTAAGCGTCTTTTAATTTCATTACCGTCACCATCTGCAGTGATTTTGGAGCCAAAAAAATAAAGCCTCTCACTGTTTCCACAGTTTCCCCATCTATTTGCCATGAAGTGATGGGGTCAGATGCCGTGATCTTAGTTTTCTGAATGTTGAGCTTTAAGCCAACTTTTTCACTCTCTTCTTTCACTTTCATCAAGAGGCTCTTTACTTCTTCTTCACTTTCTGCCATAAGGGTGGTATCATCTGCATATCTGAGGTTATTGGTATTTCCCCTAGCAGTCTTGATTCCAGCTTGTGCTTCATCCAGCCTGGCATTTCTCATGGTGTACTCTGCATATAAGTTAAATAAGCAGGGTGACAATATACAGCCTTGATATATTCGTTTTCCTATTTGGAACCAATTTATTGTTCCATGTCCAGTCTGATTTTCCTAAAGATTTATTTAGAAAATAAATGTTTCACAAACTTCTTTTATTCTTTGCCATTGCTCATTGAATAGAAAGCAAGTAATTCATTTAGGTTACTGTCTAGGGATAGAGTTAATGGGCCTCATGTCTACTGCTTATTCTTCATACTCTTAACACTGTCTCATCTGACTAGGCTCTCAATTATTCATTCAGGTAAAATGATTTGTTTTTGGAGAGTCAGTATTCAAGTGAATAACTTAATAGGTAGTTCATAGCCAAAGAGTACTACCATTATCACCAAAGAAAGCCAATCTTAAAAGTATACTCATTATCTAAAGATTTTAACTTCAAACACCATAAGTACTTGATACAACATATTTGTGACATTTGTATATTTAGATATGACATTTTCTAGATTGTCAATTAGAATAATAGATAATAAATAGAAAAAATATAGCTGGTTTCCTCAACCTCCTAGTTAGGAAGAAGTGCTAGTCTACCTGAACATTGGGGTTGGAGAAAGGAACTTATTAGAATAAACTGGCTGAAAGGTGTTGTCCTGTTACCAACTATATTGCTCAGCAAACCATGGACAAAACGCCTTGACTGTAGCAGTTCTCATGGCAATCCACCAAATAAATCTCTAAGATTCACCAGAAGACATATTAGTTGGCAATCCTGACGTATAGAGTAACACCTGCCTCTGCTAGGCTAAATCTGAGTGACTGACATGAATCTTTTTGCTCCTTAGTGCATTAGACCCTGGTTGATGCAACAGGGGACATGCCCAACCTGCAGACTCCATGTTTTGCTACCAGAAGAATTTCCAAGTCACCCCAGCCGGCACTTGGCCAAGATCTGATACAGCAGGGTGAATTTGCAAAGGAAGTTCAATTTTCAAACTCTAGAATTTAGTTTTCCATTTATTTGAGCTGATTGTGTGAGTGATGTGAAGCATTATGTTCTTCAGTATTGTTCAAAATAAGCTAGTTAATCTCATCAAAGCTGAAGCCAAAGAGGAGAGGACAATCTTCAGGACTGTGAACTGAACTGAAAGGGTTTAAAGAAGATAAAAATTTGAAAGTTACATTAGATTTGCCCTTATTTTAGTAGATATTTTCTTCCAACTTAAACGTGATTGCTGTTACCATGTATCTTAGGATGTCTTCTCTTTTCCTTATTCCACTCATCCTTTACTTTCTCCTGAACATGCTCCACTTTAATTTCCTGAACTAAATGTAAATAAGAATAAGAGAATTCCTCAGATTTTAGTGTTCCTTTTAACTTTTAAATTACTTATAAAATATATGTTATTTATATGCATTTTATCTTTATCTTCCCCATTCTGTCCTATTCCCTAAAATATATACCTGTGACTAGATTATGAGCTACTTGAGGGTGAGGACCAACCACTGATGTCTTGGAGCTGGCTTATATACTGTATTGGTTTGTGAGAGATGATTCCTAGTTTCAGGTATTTTGTGAAACAGTTATTCAAACTGTTGTTAGTTTGAAATCTGGTATTGTGGGAGTATTTTACACCACAGAAATTGGTAAATGCTGTAGATAAGGGCTTTTTTTCCCTTCCCCCCAAGAGCTGATTATTAAAGATTACCAGCATACCACTGGGACCATGCCTGATGATTCTTACTGTTCTCAATGTCTTGCACAATAGATACATCATAAATAGCCCCCCAAATCAGAAATCAGGAGGCAGTAAGAAAATTAGCTTGCAAATTAAGTCACTTGCTCATTTGAATAACTTTATTTGTAAACATTTATTTGTAAAAATGCTCTTAATCATTTATGCTTTGGAAGAATTTTTTTTCAGCCTTAAAAGTTTCTAATTTCACTTTTTTATGCATAGGTGGTATCCTGTTTGTATGTAGTTGTCTCTTATGACAGAGTTGACACCCACTGAGCTAAGTGGCACAGTTAAAGCTTGTCATTGAGAACTTTCATTCTTAGAGGTCAAAAATCTGTTTTGAAATTAGTACTATGTAAATGTTGTGTTGTACATGTCTCTAGCTACAAAATTATTAATAAAAAAATTCAGTTACCTTGTAAGAGAAATGTTACTTGGTTCGTATTATTTTCCATAAATTAATGAAATTCATTCTGTGAATAAGTGCTTCCTGACTTAGCAACTATTTTACCTGTATATTTCACTATAAATGTATCTTGAAGTTATTTTAAATCTCCTTAAAATTACTATTTCTGAAATTGTATGTGTTTTCTTCTCTAATGAGAATAGACTGGAAAATGTGAAAGAAAATACCCCAAAGTGAAGGCAGTCATCTAGACTTGTTAAATGCCAAAAAAGTCTTAGAATTATACAATTCAGAATTTCCAGGGCCTTTAATAATAATCTCATCTACCACCTCAAGGTCATGGTCATATAGCAGATTACCTTGTAAAACATTTTTTAGTGTATGTCTACAATTGTATGTACACTTTCATGTGGGAAAGAATAAATGTTTCTTAATTGAATGCCTGATATTGTATTTATGTTTATCGCTGTAACTGTATCCTAAAACTACTTGAAATCTCTCTCAAACATCTCTTCCTGTTTAATTGTACTTAAACTTATTCTTCTCATGTGAGAAAGGGTAGGAAAATATCCAAGAAGTCAGTCATCTATACTTGTAAAATATCAAGAATATCTTAGAATCATAGAATGTCAGAGTTTATAGTGTCTTTAATGATTCTCTGGTCTATTGCCTCATTTTACAGGAACGGTTTGCCCTAGATCATGCAGTTAAATAGTGCTGAGCCAGTCCTAATACTTGAGAGAGTCCTGATACTCAGTAAGTCACGGGTTTCCTCCATAAACTCAAGCTGCAAGGCTGTATTGGTGCTGACCTGCTGGTCTTAGCTCCAAAGATGGGGCCAGAGAACTTAACAGGGTAGCTGATACATAGTGAGAATGTAGTAGGAACATGCTCTTGAATGTCATGTCCATCTCTGCAAATGCTAAAAGTAATTAGATTTTTTTCTTTTTGAGGTTTAACAATAGAGACAATCGTAGTGACCATTCTATTATAAACAATCATTGCTGTCATGCCTGTGGCTGCTGAAGGACCCAGAACACCATACAGCACAGAAATTCAGTGAGAAAAGTAGTAATATTTATTTTACAGACAATCTGTATACCTCCTGTAATGTAACATCAGCTGCTGTCAGATATATCTTGTAGTGTTTTCCTTTATATTCATTGTCCTTGTATATAATAACATTTTCCAGCTTTTATGGGACACCTTCCCTGATCAAATGTTACTTCATTTGATCCATTAATAACTTTAAAGTGGATAGTGTCCTTTTTATTTTACAGATGATAAAACTGAGGCTCAACTAAGAGGATACACTTTGTCTGAGTTTACAGCTGTGAAGTGGCATTCTGGGATTTAAATGCAAATCTCTGTGCCTTAGCTGATGTTCTCTCTTTCAGTTCTTCATAGTGGTCTCCCCATTCTAGACTGACTGTATACACAAATGTTATTTTAAATAATATGCTTCAAAATAAAATGAAACAAATGGTAAATCTGATTATTTTAGACTATGAACATGGTATTGAATACATAAATATATATATATATATATATATATAATAGTGATACAGTATGGTAAGAATAGTTTGACTTTTCCCTCAGATGTCTTGGTTTGCTTAGGATGGTTCCAATTAATGCCTGTTGTCTTGACATATTCATAGTACTCCCTTTTACTCTCAACAGTATCCTAGTACAGATGATTAATTTTATTTTATGGTTAATTTTTTACCAGATTCAAAATTTAGCAAAACTCCTCTACATTTATAAAATGCTCCTGGAATACCTTAATCCCTTATCACATAGCCTCTCAGGTAATAATCATACACACACACAGCCTCTCAGGTAGGGAATCATCCATACATAAATAATGATATAAAAAGCAGCAATCATGAGAAGAGAGATTTGCAGGATATTGTAAATGTATTTGAAATTAAAAGACCATCAACTTAAAACAGTCTTCTGTGTGTGTGTGTGTGTGTGTGTGTGTGTGTGTGTGTGTAGCCTGCTACATTAAAACCTTATGGTAACTGCAAACCAAAAATATACAATAGATAAAAAACAAAAAAGCAATCTAAACACAACACTACAGATAATCATCAAATCACAAGAGAAGAGAATGAAAGAGGGAGGGAAGAGAAAATACCTATAAAAACAAATCCAAAACAATAAGATGGCAATAGAAACATATAATTGGTAATTACCCTAAACAAAAATGGATAAAATATTTCAACCAAAAGACACACATTGGCTGAATGGATATGAAAACAAGACCTATATATATGCTGTCTACAAGAGACCCACTTCAGATCCAAGGACACATACAGACTGAAAGTGAGGGGAGAGTAAAAGGTATTCCATGCAAAGGGAAATCAGAAGAAAGCTGGAGTAGCAGTACTCACATCAGACAAAATAGACTTTAAAGACTAACAAGAGATAAAGAAGGACACTACCTAATGATCAAGGGATCAATAATCCAAGAAGAAGATATAACAACTGTAAATATGCATGTCTAACATAGGAGCTCGTCAATATAAAAGGCAAATGCTAAAAGCCATGAAGGAGAAATCAATAGTAACACAATAATAGTGGGTGACTGTAACACTCCATTTTCATCAATGGACAAATCATCCAGACAGAAAATGAGTAAGGAAACATAGACCTTAAAAGATGCTTTAGACCAGATGGACTTAACTGATATTTATAGAGCATTCCATCCAAAAGCAGCACAATGTACATTATTCTCAAGTGCACATGGAACACTCTCCAGGAAATGATTGCATACTGGGCCACAATGTGAGCCTTGGTAAATTTAGGAAAATTGAAATTATATCAAGCATCTTTTCTGATCAGAGTATGAGATTAGAAGTCAACTACAAGAAAAAACTGTAAAAAACACAAATATTTGTGGGCTGAACCATGTGTTATTAAACCACCAATGGGTCACTGAAGAAATCAAAGAGGAAATCAAAAAATACCTAGAAACAAATGACAACAAAAAACCCAGTTATCTGAAACCTACGGATACAGCAAAAGCAGTTAATTGTGAGTTTATATCAAATACAGTCTTACCTCAGGAAATAAGAATAATCTTAAATAAAGAACCTAACCTTATTTAGGGCTTCCCTGGTGGCTCAGAAGGTGAAGAATCTGCCTGCAATGTGGGAGACCTGGGTTCAGTCCCTGGGTTGGGA
Source organism: Antilocapra americana (assembly GCA_007570785.1). Taxonomy (NCBI): domain Eukaryota; kingdom Metazoa; phylum Chordata; class Mammalia; order Artiodactyla; family Antilocapridae; genus Antilocapra; species Antilocapra americana. The sequence goes on along the minus strand of ML664163.1, from coordinate 674,368 downwards.
AGAACCCCTGGAGGAGGGCATGGCAACCCACTGCAGTATTCTCGCCTGGAGAATCCCCATGGACAGAAGAGCCTAGAGGGCTACAGTCCATGTGGTCGCATAGAGTCAAACATAACTGAGCAACTGAAGCACAGCATGACCTTATTTTAAAAACCCTGATGAAAGACTAAATACTTTCCCACTGTATTCTGGAATGAGGCAAGGATGTCTGCTATCACAGCTTCAGTTGAATATTGTATTAAATGTTCTAGCCAGTGAAATAAAATAGAAATGAAAGGCATTCAGCTTGGAAAGGTAGAAGTAAAACCTTTTTAGTACACAGATGACATAAATATATGAAGAAAATTACCATTTTCAGGGATTGAAACACATGATACAAGGTCTCAATTCTCCCCAAATTGATACATAAATTCAACACAATCCCAGTTAAAAATCCCAACAGACTTTTTTCATGGAAATCTGAAAGCTGATTATAAATTTGATTTGGAAATTCTAAGGACCTAACATAGGCAAAACAAAGAACAAAGCTGAAGAAATTTCACTACCTGAATTCTACACTAATTTCACAGTTATAGTAATCAAGACAGGTAATATACTATGTCAAAATAGAAAAATATATCAGTGGGAACAGAGACCATAAATAAACCTTTACATATATGGACAAATTTTGACCAAAATTTAAAGGCAATTCAGTGGAAAATGCTAATGCTTTCAACAAATGGTAGTGGAACAATTAAATATCCAAATAAAAAAATAAGCTTTGATCCATACCTTGCACCTTGCATTGAATCATAGATCTCAATGAAATATTTTAAACTGTAAAAATTCTAGAAGAAAATATAGAATAGATTTTTGTGTCCTTGGGTTAAATACCAAAGGATTCTTAAATATAACACCAAAACAGCAATCCACAAAAGGAGAAACTGATAAATCAGACTTCATCTGAAAGAACTACACTTCAAAAGATTCTGTTAAGAGAATAAAAAGACAAGCCATAGACTGAGAAGTATTTTTAAATCACATAAATTACATTTATCCAGTACACATAGAGCACTTTTAAAATGTAATAGAAAAACAATTCTATAAAAAATGGGCCCAAAATTAGAACAGATACACACTCATTGCAAAATGAATATACAAAAAGAAGTTCAACATCATTAGTCATTAAGAAAATGCAAAATAAAATCACAATGAGATGCCACTATACATTTATGAGAGTGTCTAAAAAAGTTGCAATTAACACGTATTGATAAATATGAGGAACATACGGGATTCTCACATGCTGCTTTCAGGAATATAAAACATCACTTTGGAAAACAGTTTGAAATTTTCATATAGTTTAACATACACCATATATAGACCCAGCCTTTCCACTCCTAGGTATTTATCCAAGAGACGTGAAAGCATCAATCCATACAAAGACCTGTACAGAACTGTTCATAGAAGCTCTATTTGTGTTACCTCTAAACTCAAAGTAACCCAAACCTAACACTTCTGACACCAAATATATGGATTTTTTGCCCCACCACAGTTTTCTAATGTTCTGGTCACCAACTGGGTGTCCTACCATTCAGTTCAATTCTGACACTAACTACCTGGAGTTATCACAGACCTCACAGATTAAGGGCTCAGACCCACATTGAAGTTGGTGAAGACTACACCAACTTCAATGCCAGTCACAAGTCCCTGGACTCCCATATTTCTGACTGACTGGCTATAAATTGGGGGTTTCCATGACCCAATCCCTCAGGGTCCATAATTGCCAGAATGACTCACAGAACTCAGGAAAGCTCTTTCCTTAACTATTATTACCCATTTAGTATAAGCAGTACAACTCAGGAACAGCTAGATGGAAGAAATGAATAGCACAAGGTATGGGGGAGGAGAACGGAGTTTCTGTGCCTTCTCTGGGTGTGGTACCCTCCTAGCACCTTGTGTTCACTAACTCAGCTCTCCGAACCTATCGTTTAAGGGGTTTTATATGGGCATGATCAATTAAATCACTGGTTATTGGTGAGTACTTCAGTCTCCAGTCCCTTTCTCATCCTTAAAGAAATGAGATCAGGACACTGAGAATTCCAACATGTCTTTCTGGTGACCAGCCCCTATCTTGAAGCTATCTAGGGACCCCTCAGCAAAGTCATCTCATTAGCATGCTGAGAAACTTATCATTCAGACAATTCTCACAGTTTTAGAAGCCCTGTGTTAGACCTGAAGACAAAGACCAAAAATATATATCTCATTATATCACAACCCCTCACTATGTAAATAGATACATAATAAAATAATAAAAAGGACAAATCTTTGATACATACAACAATTTGGATAATTTCAAAATAATTCTGCTAATTGAAAGAAGCCGGACAAAAATGTAATACACATTATATGATTCCATTCTTGTAAAATTCTAGAAAATGAAAACATCTACTTTTTGTTTTGGCCATACCATATAGAATGCAGGATCTTAGTTTCCTCACCAGGGATCAAACTGGTGCCCCTGCATTGAAAGCATTGAGTCTTACCACTATACCGCCAGAGAATTACCCCCAAAACCTTATCTATATTGACAGAAGACACATCAGTGGTTACCTGGGAGGAGGGAGAAACAGGAAGGAGCAGAGGAAAAATCTGGGATGTGGAAAATATGATCATTATTGTGATGATAGTTTCCTGAGAGCATATTTATACCAATACTTACCAAGTTGTATGCTTTAAATATGTACCGTTTATTGTATGGCAATTATATCTCAGTTAAGCTGTGTGTGTTTTTTTTTAAGTGAGTCCTGAATTTCACACAGTAGTATGGTTGTTACATCTTAAGGAGATTGCATTAGCCAACTAGAGTAAAGAAAGCAAGACCAGGACCCACCTAGGATGACCACCCAGATGGGCAGATCTGAGCTCCACTAGTTTTCTACTGATGTTCTTGCCCAGGAAGCTTCAGTTCAGTTCAGTCACTCAGTTGTGTCTGACTCTGCAACCCCATGGACTTTAGCACACCATGCCTCCCTGTCCACCACCAACTCCCGGAGCCTATTCAAACTCATGTCCATCGCATCAATGATGCCATCCAACCATCTCATCCTCTGTCGTCCCCTTCTTCTCCCACCTTCAACCTTTCCCAGCATGAGGGTCTTTTCAAATGAATCAGCTCTTCGCATCAGGTGGCCAAAGTATTGGAGTTTCAGCTTCAGCATCAATCCTTCCAGTGAATTTTCAGGACTGATTTCCTTTAGGATTGACAGGTTGGATCTCCTTGCGGTCCAAGGAACTCTCAATGGTCTACTCCAACACCACAGTTCAAAAGCATCAATTCTCCGGCACTCAGCTTTCTTTATAGTCCAACTCTCACATCCATACATGACTAATGGAAAAACAATAGCTTTGACTAGACAGACCTTTGTTGGCAAAGTAATGTCTCTGCTTAATACACTGTCTAGGTTGGTCATAGCTTTTCTTCCAAGGAGCAAGTGTCCTTTAATTTAATGGCTGGAGTCACAATCTGCAGTGATTTTGGAGCCCATAAAAATAAAATCTCTCACTGTTTCCATTGTTTCCCCTTCTGTTAGCCATGAAGTGGTGGGACCAGATGCTGTGATCTTAGTTATCTGAATGTTGAGCTCTAAGTGAACATTTTCACTCTCCTCTTTCACTTTCATCAAGAGGCTATTTGGTTCTTCACTTTCTGCCATAAGGATGGTGTCATCTCCATATCTGAGGTTATTGATATTTCTCCCAGAAACCTTGATTCCAGCTTGTGCTTCATCCAGCCTGGAATTTCGCATGATGTGCTCTGTATATAAGTTAAATAAGCAGGGTGACAATATACAGCTTTGACATACTCCTTCCCCAATCTGGAACCAGTCTGTTCTTCCATGTCCAGTTCTAACTGTTGCTTCTTAACCTGCATACAGATTTCTCAGGAGGTAGGTCAGGCGGTCTGGTATTCCCACCTCTAAGAATTACCACAGTTTGTTCTGATCCACACAGACTTTGGCATAGTCAAAAAAGCAAAAGTAGATGTTTTTCTGGAACTCTCTTGCTTTTTCCATGATCCAGTGGATGTTGCCAAGTTGATCTCTGGTTCCTCTGCCTTTTTTAAATCCAGCTGGAACATCTGGAAGTTCACGGTTCATATACTGTTGAAGCCTGGCTTGGCAAATTTTGAGCATTACTATTGCTAGCATGTGAGATGAATGCAATTGTGTGGTAGTTTGAGCATTCTTTGTCATTACCTTTCTTTGGGATTGGAATGAAAACTTATCTTTTCCAGTCTTGTGGCCACTGCTGAGTTTTCCAGATTTGCTGGCATACTGAGTGCAGCATTTTCACAGCATCATCTTTTAGGATTTAAAATATTTCAACTGGAATTCCTTCATCCACAGTAACTTTGTCCATAGTGATGCTTCCCAAGGCCCACTTGACTTCACATTCCAAGATATCTGGCTCTAGGTGAGTAATCACACCATCATGCTTATCTGGGTCATGAAGATCTTTTCTGTATAGTTCTGTGTATTCTTGCCATCTCTTCTTAATATCTTCTGCTTCTGTTAGATCCATACCATTTCTAACCTTTATTGTGCTCACCTTTGCATGAAATGTTCCCCTGGTATCTCTAATTTTCTTGAAGAGATCTCTATTCTTTCCATTCTATTGTTTTCCTCTATTTCTTTGCATTGGTCACTGAGGAAGGCTTTCTTATCGCTCCTTGATAGTCTTTGGAACTCTGCATTCAGATGGTTATATCCTTCCTTTTCTCCTTTGCTCTTAGCTTCTCTTCTTTTCTCAGCTATTTGTAAGACCTCTTCAGAGAAACATTTTGCTTTTTTGCATTTCTTTTTCTTGGGGATGGTCTTGATCCCTGCCTCCTGTACAATATCATGAACCTCCATCCATAGTTCTTCAGACACTCTGTCAGATCTAATCCCTTGAATCTATTTGTCACTTCCACTGTATATTTGTAAGGGATTTGATTTAGAACAAACCTGAATGGTCTAGTGGTTTCCCCTGCTTTCTTTAATTTAAGTCTGAATTTGGCAATAAGGAGTTCATGATCTGAGCCACAGTCAGCTCCTGGTCTTGTTTTTGCTGACTGTATAGAACTTCTCCATCTTTGGCTGCAAAGAATATAATCAATCTGATTTCAGTATTGACCATCTGATGATGTGCATGTGTAGAGCCTTCTCTTGTGTTTTTGGAAGAGCATGTTTGCTATGACCAGTGTGTTCTGTTTGCAAAACCCTGTTAGCCTTTGCCGTGCCTCATTCTGTACTCCAAGGCCAGATTTTCCTGTTACTCCAGGTATCTCTTGACTTCCTACTTTTGCATTCCAATCTCCTATAATGAAGAAGACATCTTTTTTGGGTGTTAGTTCTAGAAGGTCTTGTAGGTCTTCATGGAATCATTCAGCTTCAGCTTCTTCAGCATTACTGGTCAGGGCATAGACTTGGATTACTCTGATATTAAATGATTTGCCTTGGAAATGAACAGAGATCATTCTGTCATTTTGGGGATTGTATACAAGTATTTCATTTTGGACTCTTTTATTGACTATAATGGCTACTCCATTTCTTCTAAGGGATTCTTGCCCACAATAGTAGATAAAATGGTCATCTGAATTAAATTCACTGATTCCAGTCCATTTTAGTTCGCCAATTCCTAAAATGTCGATGGTCACTCTTGCCATCTCCTGTTTGATCATTTCCTATTTGCCTTGATTCATGGAACTAACATTTCAGATTCCTATGCAATATCACTCTTTACAGCATCAGACTTTACTTGCATCACCAGTCACATCCACAACTGGGTGTTGTTTTTGCTTTGGCTCCATCTCTTCATTCTTTCTGGAGTTATTTCTCCACTCTCCTCCAGTGGTGTACTGGGCACCTACCAATCTGGGGAGTTCAGCTTTCAGTGTCATACCTTCTTGCCTTTTCATACTGTTCATGGGGTTCTCAAGGTAAGAATACTGAAGTGGTTTGCCATTCCCTTCTCCAGTGGACCTCGTTTTGACAGCATTCTCAGCCATGATCCCTCCATCCTGGGTGGCCCTACACGGGGCCCTACATAGGTCATAGTTTCATAGAGCTAGACAAGGCTGTGGTCCATTTGATCAGTTTGGTTAGTTTTCTGAAATTGTGGTTTAACTCTGTGTGCCCTCTGATGGATAAGAATAAGAGGCTTATGGAAGCTTCCTGATGGGAGAGACTGACTGAGGGGGAAATTGGGTCTTGTTCTGATGGGCAGGGCTGTGTTCAGTAAATCTTTAATCCAGTTTTCTGTTGATGGGCAGGGCTGTGTTCCCTCCCTGTTGCTTGACCTGAGGCCAAACTATGATGGAGGTAAGGAAGATACTGGAGACCTCCTTCAAAAGATCGCATGCATGCACTGCTACACTCAGTGCCTCCAACCCTGAAGCAGGCCCCCGCTGACCCTCGCCTCTGCTGGAGACTCCTGAACATTCATGAGCATGTCTGGGTCAGTTTCTTGTGGGGTCACTGCATCTATCTCCTGGGTCCTGGTGTGCACAAGGTTTTGTTTGTTCCCTTCAGGAGTCTGTTTCTCCAGTCCTGTGTAAGCTCTGGTGGTTCTATGGTGGGGTTAATGACAACTTCCTCCAAGGGGGCTTATGCCATACCCAGGTCTGTTGTGCCCAGAGCCCCTATAGCAGGCCACAGGAGACACAGGAGACACTCATACAGTTCTGGCACAGTCTCTGTGGGTTGAGCATTTGTTTTGTGCCCTTCCCTGATCTGAGCAGCTCAGGCGACCAGTTGCTTAGCGAGCGTACTGTCCCAGGTGAACTGTGCATCTTAATCACCTTCCTGATCCTGGCCGCTTGGTTTCCTCAGTGTGCCATGAGAGCACTGTCTCAGGTGTGTTGTATGTCTCCTCTGGAGAGGTGATCTCAGGCTACGACCCTCTGGTGGATGTCAGACATCCAGGATCTCAGGAAGACGCGATTAGCAGCTGGGAGCCTGCTTGCAGCTTGGTGGAAGATGCCCTCCCTGGGACTGAGACTGTAGCAGCCCCTTGCTTTCTGGCTCTGGCTGTTGAAATCCTGCCTGTCTGCCTCTGGGCGGGGAGGGGCTGGTAGGCAGTGGGCTAGTTCTCCTTTGGTATTTGCTCAATCCTTTGTTCTGTGCTGTGAGCTGGCCAGGCTATGCATTAGGTTGTTAAGTTAGAGTGTTCAGTGGAAAGTTATCTTTTCTGCAGTTGTGGTTAGGCATGTATTCTGTGAGTTTTGTTTTGTTTTTTCTCCTGTTGCCTTCTTGGATCTTTCCTCACATTTCATTCTGAATATACTCATAGAATGACCCTGGATTGGCAATCACCCTGCTTCTACCTATCACTCCTGAAACTGCTCTCACTTAAAAAATCTGATCTACCCTGGGAGGCTCAGTGGGGTGGGTGGGGGCCGGTGGCAATGGTACCTGAGGGCAGCACTATAACAGAGACTGAATTTCAGAGTGGGATGAGCACAAGTTACTAGCTGCATACTATGTGTGTGTGTGTGCTGAGTTGTATCCAGCTCTTTGCAACCACATGGGCTGTAGCCTGCCAGGCTCCTGCAATGGGATTCTCCAGGCAAGAATACTAGAGTGGGTTGCCATTTTCTTCTCCAGGGGATCTTCCCAACCCACAGAATAAACCCATGTCCCTTGCATTGGCAGGCAAATTCTTTACCTCTGAGCCACAAGGGAAGCCCAATAATTAGCTACATGCGTGAGAGCTTAGTTGCTCAGTCATCTCCAACTCTTTGCAACCCCATGGACTGCAGCCCACCAGGCTCCTCTGTCCATGGGGATTCTCCAGGCAAGAATACTGGAGTGGGTCACCATGCCCTCCTCCAGAGCTAGCTACATAACCTCAGGCATATCAGTTTATCTCTCTGAACTGCAGTTTTCTCATTTCAAAATTATGCAACAGTTCTTATCTGGCAGGGTTGTCCTGAAGGCACATATGAAAGGATGAGACAATACCTGGCCAGAAGAGGAGTGAATACAAATGCCTTGCCTTCCTGCTGTTGTTTGAAGCCCCCTCTTTAAGCCAGTGATTCTGCACATTAGCATCATCTCCTGTTTTTGAGCTGCCAGCTTAAGTCTCAGGTGTAAACTGTAAATGAGGTTCTAAGTTGGTGGGTCTCAAATGATGCTACTTATTAGAATCTTCTGGGGATATCTAAAAAGTAGCAAAATATGTGATGCCTGAGTTCTACCCCTAAAAGCTCTGATTTGTCTCTATGGTGCAGCTGGGCACTGGATATTTAAAAGCTTCCCAAGAGATGTTAAGAAGGGGCTAATGCTTAGCATTAGCTAAGCAGCACTGTTCTAATGCTGCTCAAATGTTAATGTCCATTAAGTCACTGAGGATCTTGTTAAAATTCAGATTCTTATTCTGAAGGTTTGAGATTCTGCATTTCTAATACGCTTTCAGCAATGCTGATGCTGTTAATCCTCAGATGATACTTTGAATAAAGAAGCTGAACTCTGGCTGAGCATCAAAATCACCTAAAGGATCTTTTAAAGTTGAGGAATCCCAGGTCCTGCCCTGGGATGGGGCAGGATGCCCCAGCCCCTGTACTTGCATAGGTCAGCCAGATAAGTCTATGTGCTTCTCTTACTAAGAACCATGAATCCAGCTGACCTTTTATACTTGAGGACACTGTGCCCCCCAGGAAGCTGTGTAACCTCTATCCTGATGTAACTTTCTGCCAGAAAAGTTCATTACTGAATGAAACCTATATTCAAAAGGAACATTTTCTGGTGTGTAGGTTTCCAGTGCTGATTGGGAACTGCAATCTGCTGCATGAGTCAAGCGTGACGGTTTCATTAACACACAGCTCAGAACCTAGCCGAGGAGCAGCCTGTGTGATGAATAGGGTCCCAGGTTCTACTTGAAGCATTATCACATAATATATCAGCTTTATGTCAAATGAACTGATGGTTTTATGGCCTTTCCATTCAATTTGATAGGCTCCTTGTCATGGGCTCTTTTTAATATGGCTAGAGGGCATTTTTTTGTGATGATGACATAGTGATTTATAAAACCCACTTCATGCATCAGCCACTCATATGTAAATCAGAAACATTTCTTTCTGAAAAAAATTATCATTGCCATCATGTGATAAATAGGTGCATATTCAATGAGCAGGCATTCATCAAGACACAGATTTGAATTCATTTTTCTATATACCATACGGCCAAGCAATTAGCACTATACCTAGGAAACAGTCACATAATTCAGGGTCCTTTCCTGAGAAAGGATGTGCTGCAACTGAGCTTGGTGCCAGCTTGCCCAATCTCTGCTGCAGCAGGATGACCTGGAACTGATCTGGAGGCACCAGAGCATCAGCCGAAGAAGAAAGGAATCTTGTTTTTTTCATTTAGTCTCTCAAGTTCCAAGATTGTTATAGAACTTAACATCCTTCACCTTATTTAGTCCTCAAACATGCTTCAAGGTAGGAATTATCATCTACATCTTAAAGATAAGAAAACTAAAGTTAAAAGACTCATTGAATCCTTAAAGTCAGGTCACTCTGACTCAAAAGCCCATGCTTCTCCTGCTCCACTACAATGCTTCCACAAAGTAGGTGCAGCACCTCAGGTCAATGGAAGTGAACTGTGACCATAATTCCAGCTTTGATGACACCAGACTTAAGCTCTTAGCAGTTGTATCCACCATCTGCTTTCTGTGCCCAGCCTTGACTCTGCAGAGAAATATCAGAAGTACTCATGCTAAAATGTGAAAGGTTAAAAAAAAGAAACCCATAGAAACTCTCTTTCATTGATGAATGAAATCAAATCTCTGCAATAGTCTTAGCTAATTGTGTGAAATCAATTTGTAACTATTATACACGTCCTAGAAGTAATTGGCAACAGGAATACATGAAATGAATTTGAAAAGAATATATTTTATTTCCTAAATATTTGTTACTTTTGTTGGAGGGAGCCTTACTTAGAGAAACAAAGTTTGCTGTCCAAAAATATGTCTCTCTAGCATGAAGATTGTTTTAGACTGATTATTTTTTTAAGGAAAAGTAGGTGCAGGAGGATTGAAGAAGGCAATGGCAACCCACTCCAGTGGGGTTGCCTGGTGGGCTTCCGTCTATGGGGTCTCACAGAGTCGTACACGACTGAAGCGACTTGGCAGCAGCATCAGCATCAGATGCAGGAGGTCTTTCTTATTACTTCTGCCTTACTGCCTAAAATAATTTAGACAAAGAGCCTGGTCCAGGAGGAGCACTATGCCCAAAGATACCTACAAAGAATATGGGCTATGAATGGTGTGGGGAGCTCAGCAGCACCTAGAGCCCCAAATCCTGTCTGTGTCCCAATGTCTCTGCATGGCCCAGCCCATATTTGTTACCAAACTTTTGCTTTTCCATATGCATGTGAATTTCCTTCCTTACCTCTGAAGTCTCACTACTCTAGTCCCTTCTTCTCTCAGATGGCATATAAGCCTCAATTTTCTAACTTGTTCCAATGTGTCATTTTTTCTTTTCAGACACCTGTACTGACACAAACAAATAACTAAATTTGATATTTTCCTGTTCATCTCTTTAACATCAATTTAATTCTTACACCAGTTACAAGAACCCAGAAGGGGTGAAGGAAAATGTTTTCTTTCCCCAATATTTACAGTATTTCCTCCATGGACTTAAGACACTGCTCATTTTAAAAATAATAATCAGTTCAGTCCCTCAGTCATGTCCAACTCTTTGCAACCCCATGGACTGCAGCATGCCAGGCTTCTCTGTCCATCACCAACTTCTGGAGCTTGCTCAAACTCATGTCCATTGAATCTGTGATGCCATCCAACCATCTCATCCTCTGTCGTCCCCGTCTTCTTCTACCCCCAATACTTCCCAGCATCAGGGTCTTTTCCAATGAGTCATCTCTTCCTATGAGGTGGCCAAAGTATTGGAGTTGCAGCTTCAACATCAGTCCTTCCAATGAACACCCAGGACTGATTTCCTTTAGGCTGGACTGGTTGGATCTCCTTGCAATCCCAAGGACTCTCAAGAGTCTTCTCCAACACCCCAGTTCAAAAGCATTAATTTTTTGACACTCAGCTTTCTTTATAGTCCAGCTCTCACATCCATACATGATGACTGGAAAAACCATAGCTTTGACTAGATGGACATTTGTTGGCAAAGTAATGTCTCTGCTTTTTAATATGTTCTTCATAAACTTTTGCAAAACGGTCAACATTGGTAAGTTATTTTCACAAATTTGATGTGAGCCTCATGACATTTCTATAATGTTGAGAGGTATCATTTGATACATTTTTAGATAATTTTTGATGATCAAGTCTCTAAGACCCAGAAATTGAGAACTTAGCCTCAAATAAAGCCAAAAAGCCGGTTATCAGGAGACAGTTTACCACACTCTAAGTTGCATATGCTGTTTACTGCTCAAGAAAATACTTTCTTTAAAAACTATTCTTCTGCTTTCCCAAATCTCCATATCAAAGCAGGAAAACATTTACTCTAATGATTACAGTTACAAATATATTCTTTCCCTTTTAAAGAGGGAAGAGGATTTGTTGGCTCACATATTTCACTGGGGACTTTCTATTTAGTTTGGTCTCCAGAATGTTATCCTGAATTGAATATTTCAAATCACTCTTTTCTTCATTCTACCCTTTCTCTCCAAATATGAAATCAAAGGTGGATATTTAGTAAACAGAAAAAAGCAAGGTTATTAGGCTTCCGAATTTTGTCAGAGAAAATATACAATGTAAACAGGATGCCCCAACCTCTAAGAGCAGAAACGGAAAAAAAAGAGATCATGGGCTTGGATTCTTTTGGAAAAAGAGAGAGGGAACAAACAGGATATACAGTGAAAGAACTGGTTTGGGGAAGGGATTCCAGGGCTTCCTTAAAGTCAAGAATACTTGGTGCTTTTATCCTGAGTGTTCTTTGTCAGAAGGAAAACCCTCAGGCAGAGGAAATGGTCTGGAATCTGACAGAAGAATGACCCCATGCCTCTGAGGTGGTTGTGTGGGTTGTACCACCATCAAGAGATGCTAGGAACAAACTGGAAACCACTTTGGTGACTGGAAAGCACCAGTCACTTAGGAACTTGGAGAATTTATAAGACAACAGGCTTCCACTGATGATTTCAAACTGCTGTGTTGGAGAAGTCTCTTGAGAATCCCTTGGACAGCAAGAAGATCAAATTAGTCAATCCTAAAGGAAACCAGTCCTAGTTATTCATTGGAAGGATTGATGCTGAAGCTGAAACTCCAATACTTTGGCCACCTGATGCAGAAAATGGACTCACTGGAAAAGACCCTGATGCTGGGAAAGACTGGAGGCAAGAGAAAAGGGGATGACAGAGAATATGATGGTTGGATGGCGTCACTGATTCGATGGACATGAGTTTGAGCCAGCTCCGAAAGTTGGTGATGGACAGGGAAGCCTGGCATGCTGCAGTCCATGGAGTCACAGAGTCGGACACAACTGAGCGACTTAACTGAACTGACTCCTTTTATAATCACAGGTTAGAAGACACCCTTGGAGAATTAATGAGACACGTGGCTTCCACTGATGCATATACCCTCTTGACTGACAGAAGCAAAGAAGCAAAACTATCTACACACAGATGGCTAACAGGATTTATGAAGTATAATTTTTTAATCATTGTAAACATCTGGTAGACCTAGCCAGGTGAGAAGACCTCAAATATGAGCAGATAAGTCTGTCGGTGCAGCTATATACTGGAATACCTGCATTCTGATTATGAGGTAAATGTGCTTCCTTAGGAGCAAAAAGTTTAATCTCCTGGTATTTACTTCTATAACACCCTCTCCATCCCCTCCCTACACTCACCTGATTTGTGCTTGTTTTGTGCTTGCAAGCAAAGTTGTCTCTGTCTGGTCTGGTCTCTATCGGGTAATGTAAGCTTGTGTATCATTCTGAAGAAATGTTTCTTAAATTGAAATGGAAAAAAAAGTCCTAGGAATTTGGTTGACATGGAAAGATTCATATAGTGGCTAACTGAAAAGGAAATCAGGTTAGAAAACTGTGTAAGACTATGATCCAGTTTTAGAAAAACATTTCTTTTGAATGCATAGCAAAACACTGAAAAGATATACTCTGAACTGTAACTGTGGTTTTCTGAGTGGTAGATTAGTGATGCTTTTCATTTTCACTATTTTTGCTTGATTGTAGTTTTTTAATGATTTATACGCTTTATTTAGGTGGAAAGAAAATATCAACTGTTGTTGTTTAGTCACTAAGTTGTGTTCTTTGCAACCCCATGGACTGCAGCATGCCAGGCTTCCCTGTCCTTCACTGCTCCCAGAGTTTGCTCAAATTCATGTCCATTGAGTTGATAATGCTATCTAACCATTTCATCCTCTGCTTCCCCCTTCTCCTTTTGCTTTCAATCTTTCCCAACATCAGGGTCTTTTCCAGTGAGTCTACTCTTCAGATAAGGTGTTCAATGTTGAAGCTTCAGCCTCAGTCCTTCCAATGAATATTCAGAGTTGATTTCCTTTAGCACTGACTGGTTTGTTCTCTTTGCTGTCCAAGGGAATGACAAGAGTCATCTGCAGCACCAATGTTGGAAAGCATCAATTCTTCAGCACTCACCCTTTTTTATGGTCCAACTTTCACATCTGTACATGACTACTGGAAAAGCCATAGCTTTCCTTCCAAGGAGCAAGTGCCTTTTAATTTCATGGCTGCAGTTGCTATCTGCAGTGATTATAGAGGACTAGGACTGCTCAGATGTGACGAATGACCTACGATGCAGTCCTTATCTGACAACTGTACATATGAACTGCATAGAAAGAAGTAGGCTCAAGTGCGGGCCACGTTACCAGGAGACTAGAAGGAGCTGAGAGAAAGGAAAGGAGATAACAGAACTGAAGAAGGAAAGAGAAAATGTCACAGAAATGTGACAGAAATGTGAAATGTCAGCAATGTAGGGTAGAATCCTACATATCTTAAGTTTTAATTCTTTGAAAACTTAAGATACAGATTCAACCCCTCATAATGATTCTTAATGACTATGAAGCTAATATTCCTGTCTATAATAATTTGCCTTCAGATTATTGAAGAAGCTCAGCTGAAGGCAGAAAGATGGTGGTCCTATGATCTACTGCCTTGTTAAATATCACCATTTTTTATCTGAGGATTACAGATTTCTAGAATGTGATTCATGTATCACACAAAAACTTACGTTTTCTTAATAAAAATTCTAAGACAGAGGGAAATAAGTTTCAAATACCATGCTTTCCCCTAACATTCTGGTGTGTTATTTGTACTCCTCACATTGACTAGAGAGGACTTTTTGATAGTGATTCTGAGCAGATAAGGAAAAAAACACAAGGGAAAATGGTTATTTCTTGGTCACTGAGACAAATGATGGTTTTCTCTCATTTTTCTGCCAGTACCCCCACTGCAGGAAGAAGAAAAAAGTACAAGAAGTGGCAGAAGCTCTCATTTCCTTTGAAACAATAATCACATTTAAGGCCATTTAAGTTTCCATCAATAAACACAATATCTTCTACAAATATTTTTAAATGCTTTAATAGAAGCACTGAAAGTGGAAGCTTAAATTTCATCTTCAATCATCTCTTGAGACCTTGGCCCATGTGCCTTCAAGTCCATCTAGTTGATGAGATGCTCATAAGAGCTCCTGCCAGTTGAGAGCCTACCACAAGGAAGGTTTTATACTGCTCACCTTACATTATTCCCCATCAAACAGCTCTTTGAGGGATTAGATCAATGATTGATCACAGTCAACCACTAGAAAATTTCAAAAATTGAGAAGGAAAAAAAATCTATAATCACCCCCAAAATTCATAACCCAGAGACACCCAAGTTGACTTGTAAATAATTTAATGTTGATCTTTATTTTTAGTGTCTGTGTGTGTGGTATTCATATGGTCTTAGTTCATTTATCTGTTAATGGATATTTAGGTTTATATTTTCCACTATTTTATTTTTGTGTCTATGTGCTATTTAACTTTTGTATGGTCTTAATTCACTTAACTAATCTTTCAATGAATATTTAGGTTTATATTTTCCACTATCTTAGATAATGTTACAGAACAATCTCATATTTTTGAAGGCTCTCGTCCAATTTTTTTTGCATTTCTTTTCCATGGGGATGGTCTTGATCCCTGTCTCTTGTACAATATCATGAAACTCCATCCATAGTTCATCAGGCACTCTGTCTATCAGATCTAGTCCCGTAAATCTATTTCTCACTTTCACTGTATAATCATAAGGGATTTGATTTAGGTCATACCTGAACGGTCTAGTGGTTTTCCCTACTTTCTTCAATTTAAGTCTGAATTTGGCAATAAAGAGTTCATGATCTGAGCCATAGTCAGCTCCTGTGGCTGACTTGTTTTTGCTGACTGTACAGAGCTTCTCCATCTTTGGCTGCAAAGCATATAATCAATCTGATTTCAGTGTTGACCATCTGCTGATGTCCATGTGTAGAGTCTTCTCTTATGTTGTTGGAAGAGGGTGTTTGCTATGACCAGTGCATTCTCTTGGCAAAACTCTATTAGCCTTTACCCTGATTCTTGTGCTTACTTCTTGGAAGGAAAGTTATGACCAACCTAGATAGCATATTAAAAGGCAGAGACATTACTTTGTCAACAAAGGTCTGTCAAGTCAAGACTATGGTTTTTTCAGTAGTCATGTATGAATGTTAGAGTTGGACTATAAAGAAAGCTGAGCACCAAGGAATTGATGCTTTTTAACTGTGGTGTTGGAGAAGACTCTTGAGAGTCCCTTGGACTGCAAGGAGATCCAACCAGTCCATCCTAAAGGAGATCAGTCCTGGGGGTTCATTGGAAGGACTGATGTTGAAGCTGAAACTCCAATACCTTGGCCAACTCATACGAAGAGTTAACTCATTGGAAAAGACCCTGATGCTGGGAAGTATTGGGAGTAGGAGGAGAAGGGGACAACAGAGGATGAGATGGCTGGATGGCATCACCGATTCAATGGACATGAGTTTGGGTAAACTCTGGGAGTCAGTGATGGACAGAGAGGCCTGGCATGCTGTGATTCATGGGGTCACAAAGAGTTGGACATGACTGAGCGACTGAACTGAACTGCCCAATTTTTTCCTCTGGAGAAATTTCTAGAAGTAAGACTTCTGGTTTAAAGAATATAAAATTTAAGCTGGTTTAAAGCTATTTTTAAAGAGCTTTTTAAAATTGCTGAACTGTTATTCTGGATAAAGCAAAATCAGTCCCACTCCTAATAGCAGTTATGTGAAGGTTCATGTTTCCTTACACAATCACACTGACAGCAGATCATCCTATTCTTTTTTTTATTTTTATCAGTCTGATAAATCAAAATCTTATTTTAACTTGCTTTTAATTACTCATGAGGCCAAAATCCTGTTGTCAAAGCAGATGTTTTTCCATTTTGTAGTCAGAACTGCAGAATTCTTATATGTACATCAATTGCAGCAGAAATAAACTTGCATGAATCACAACATAACTTTCAATTCAACATTTGTGATGCATCTTCAGTGTGCTTCACTGTTAATCATTTTTCTTCTCTACAAGACAGTGGACTCTTAGGTAAGACCTTTTAACTTTGTTTATCATGTCCAAAAAGTCCTGCTTTCTTTCAGGTTCTAAGACATGTATATAGTCATGTGTGGATGGCTTGCAATACATCAAAATAGAGGAGAGAGTTGCCTGGCACCTGGCAGGATGACCACATTTACTTTCCTCAGGTGTACGCATGCCTCAGTCCCACCTTGTACCCCTCTGCTACAGGGATCTGGAACCCAGGGAGTTTAAGTAACTTGTTCAAAGCCAGAAAGCAGTTAGTTGGCAGAGTGAGGGTCTAGAGCTTGGGTCTTCTCTCTTCCTGTCACTCAGTTGTTGCCTCCGATAATCTGTGTCACCTCAGATCTGAACCCAAGTGAAGGTTTTATTTCTGAACTTGCTCTTGATTTTTCACTGTAATTACTGCCGTTGGATTGATTTTTGGTGCATCCTGAAAAGAAATCATGCTGTCCTCTGCTGATCCTTCCTTCTCTTGTGCCTAATTAGCTATTCCAGGCTAGAACCTTTGATAAATACTTGCCTGGTAGTGGAGCGAGGGGAGCCTGGTTAGGGGGGCTGTGTCTGTGTCCTCTGCTCTGGCTATAGAGGGAGACCCCTCACAAATCTCCAAGCAGGTTACTTTTTAAAGTATAAAAAGTCAAGCACATTTCCAGTTATCTTGTTTCAGAATGTTTGTGCCCTTGTCAATTGCATAGAACCTCTCTAATCAGAACATTAGGACATTATTTGTTATATGGTATGGCTTTATTTTAAAATTTAAAGGAAATGAGTTCTCTTTCCTTGTGTTGGGGCATTCAGTAGTCACTAGGTGACTTGGAGTGCACTCAATTTGATCTGAGCTTCATTTGGTGACTTTTAAAATTTTTACTTTTACCATCATTGAGGTCTATAGTATTTCTCCTTAGAGAGCAATGGCTTAAAAAAAAAAAAACTCATTCCTTCCAGTTACTAACTGCTTACTCTATTAATACAATGAAAAATAAAATTGTAGCATAACCAACACTAGCAAGCAACTCCAATATTCTTCTAACACAGTAGAACCTACTTTTAACCCACCATAGAATGTTAAATTCTTGAAGGAGGAAAAGAGAAAGTTAAAAATCATCAATGAGGGGTTAAAAAAAAATCCTGATAATTACACTTACTTTTCCTGAGGGGAGAAAAAGAAATACCACTCTCCTCTAAAACCGCCCCTCGTCCCCAGAGAACCACCCAAAGCCAACAGACTGTGACCAGAGAATTTTCCATCCATGGCACCCTCGCTTCCTGTCTGAATGATAAGACAGAGATTGTCACCAGATAAAACACCCGGAACTGATTTAGAGTGGTCAGGACTTCTTCATTGGTCTTGATTATCAATGTTAATTTTGGGATCTTTGCTATCCAATGAGCCCTAGGAGATAAATAACACCATTATTTTTCAGCTCTCAAGCTCAGGTATAAGTCTCACTTAGGGGGAGCTTAGATTTATAGGTGATATAATTTAGAATTCCAGGCTCATAAGTTAATGCTTCAGAAATGTCTTCTTTATCTTTTCCAGAGTGATAAATGAGCAGATCCTTGGCTCAGCTCCCCATCTCCTTGCTTGATCTCCTTGCTTTTGATGAAAGCCTTATTCTGCCAGATTCACTACTGTTTGTAGTAGAAAAAGCAATGATCTGGTGCAGACAAGAAAGAAAAAATTAATGTCAGTAGCAGAGGAGAAATGACACCTTTAGCAAAATAAATAATTTCTAGAGCACTTAATATATACAAGGCCCTGAACTGGTACCCTGGAAATTTTTATTTTAAATATATTTAATTACATAAATAACAAAAGCTAATATTTACATAGTGTTTTACATATAGTTTAATTTTTTCAACTTCTTTCTGAGCTGTGTATTATTATTATGCTCATTTTCTAGATGAGACAGGCATAGAGACATTATGCAACTATCTCATGTTTATGTTCTTTCTTAACATTTAGATGTTTGAATTTTAATCTTCACATTGGCTCTAGAGTGGTTTTAAGTAGAACTGCTGAACAGAGAAACATAAGAAAAAGCACAGAGGAAAATGGTTAGTGCTAGGCCACTAAGGCAAATAGTGGTTTCTTCTCCTTTGCTTGCCTTCATCATAAAACCCCCCAAAATGTCTGAGCAGAGGCAAAAGCTCTCATTTCTTTTCAAACACGTGTCACAGAGACTATTTACATTTTCATCAATAAATAGAAAATCTTTTACAAATATTTTGAAAAACACTTTAAAAGAATAACAGAGGCACTGAAAGTGGAAGCACAAATTCCATTTTCAAGTATCATCTGAAACCTGGGCCTGTGTGCAAACAAGTCCACCCAACTGATGAGAAAATAAGTGTTCCTGTTCACTGAGAACCACTTATCGTATGAGAGGCTTTATACCAGTCCCCAGACTTAAATTGTTTCTCATTCTCACAATGTTTTTCGGGTTGTGAAGTCAATGCTGAGTTAGATGTTGCAGTCCTGCTGCCCTTGTATCTGGGACACCCCTTCTACCCAGCATTTACTGCATTCTTTTGAAATTATATTGATGTCTCCCAGCTACTCGATGACTAAAAAAAGCAGAAGCAATTTCTTTTTTGTGGGTGTGAAATGAATCGCCAGCCCAGGTTTGATGCATGATACAGAAGCAATGTATTCATCATTGTTATATACCTCAGTCAGTCAGTTCAGTCGTCCGACTCTTTGCAACTCCATAGACTGCAGCACACCAGGCTTCCCTTTCCATCACCAACTCCCGGAGCCTACTCAAACTCATGTCCATTGTGTCGGTGATGCCATCCAATCATCTCATCCTTTGTTCTCCCTTTCTCCTCCCACCTTCAATTTTTCCCTGATCAGAGTCTTTTCCAATGAGACAGTTCTCTGCATCAGATGGCCAAAATATTGGCGTTTCAGCTTCAGCATCAGTCCTTCCAGTGAATATGTAGAACTGACTTCCTTTAGGATGGACTGGTTAAATCTCCTTGCAGTCCAAGGGACTTTCAAGAGTCTTCTCCAACACCCCAGTTCAAAGGTATCAATTCTTCAGCTCTCAGCTTTCTTTATAGTCCAACTCTCACATCCGTGCATTACTACTGGAAAAACCATATCTTTGACTAGATGGACTTTTGTTGGTAAAGTACTGTCTCTACTTTTTAATATGCTGTCTAGGTTGGTCATAGCTTTTCTTCCAAGGAGCAAGTGTCTTTTAATTTCGTGGCTTTATTCACCATCTGCAGTGGTTTTAGAGCCTCCCAAAATAAAGTCTCTCACTGTTTCCATTGTTTCCCCATCTATTTACCATGAAGTGATGAGACCAGCTGCCATGATCTTAGTTTTCTGAGTGTTGATTTTTTTGGTTAATTAATTAATTAATTTTAATTGGAGGCTAATTATTTCACAATATTTTAGTGGTTTTTGCCATACACTGACATGAATCAGCCATGGGTGTACATGTGTTCCCCATCCAGAACCACCTCCCCCCCCCCACCTCTCTCCCCATTGCATCCCTCAGGGTCATCCCAGGGCACCAGCCCTGAGCACCCTGTCTCATGCATTGAACCTGGACTGGCGATCTATTTCGCATATGATAATATACATATTTCAATGCTATTCTAAATCATCCCACCCTTGCCTTCTCCCACAGAGTCCAAAAGACTGTTCTTTACATCTGTGTCTCTTTTTGCTGTATCACATATAGGGTCATCGTTACCATCTTTCTAAATTCCATATATATACGTTAGTATACTGTGTTGGTGTTTTTCTTTCTGACTTACTTCACTCTGTATAATAGGCTCCAGTTTCATCCACCTCATTGGAACTGATTCAAATGCATTCTTTTTCATGGCTGAGTAATTGATGCTTTTGAACTGTGGTGTTGGAGAAGACTCTTGAGAGTCCCTTGGACTGCAAGGAGATCCAACAAATCCATCCTAAAGGAGTTCAGTCCTGGGTGTTCATTGGAAGGACTGATGTTTAAATTCCAATACTTTGGCCACTTCATGCAATAAGTTGACTCATTGGAAAAGACCCTAATGCTGGGAGGATTGGGGGCAGGAGGAGAAGGGGACAATAGAGGATGAGATGGCTGGATGGCATCACCAACTCAATGGACATGAGTTTGGGTGGACTCCGGGAGTTGGTGATGGACACGGAAGCCTGGCGTGCTGCAATTCATGCGGTAGCAAAGAGTCAGAAACGACTGAGAGACTGAACTGAACTGAACTGAATATTCCATTGTATATATGTACCACAGCTTTCTTATCCATTTGACTGCTAATGGACATCTAGGTTGCTTCCATGTCCTGGCTATTGTGTATAATGTTGTGATGAAGGTTGGGGTTCACGTGTCTCTTTCAATTCTGCTTTCCTTGGTGTGTATGCCCAGCAGTGGGATTGCTGGGTCATATGGCAGTTCTATTTCCAGTGTTTTAAGGAGTCTCCACACTGTTCTCCATAGTGGCTGTACTAGTTTGCATTCCCACCAACAGTGTAAGAGGGTTCCGTTTTCTCTGCACCCTCTCCAGCATTTATTGTTTGTAGACTTTTTGATAGCCATTCTGATTGATGTAAGATGGTACCTCATTGTGGTTTTGATTTGCATTTCTCTGATAATGAGTGATGTTGAGCATCTTTTCATGTGTTTGTTAGCCAATTTTATGTCTTCTTTGGAGAAATGTTTGTTTAGTTCTTTGGCCCATTTTTTTGATTGGGTCATTTGTTTTCCTGGAATTGAGCTGCAGGAGTTGCTTGTATATTTTTGAGATTAATTCTTTGTCAGTTGCTTCATTTGCTGTTATTTTCTCCCATTCTGAAGGCTGCCTTTCCACCTTGCTTATATAGTTTCCTTCACTGTGCAAAAGCCTTTAAATTTAATTAGGTCCCATTTGTTTATTTTTGCTTTTATTTCTGTTACTCTGGGAGGTGGGTCATAAAGGATCCTGCTGTGATTTATGTCAGAGAGTGTTTTGCCTATGTTTTCCTCTAGGGGTTTTATAGTTTCTGGTCTTACATTTAGATCTTTAATCCATTTTGAGTTTATTTTTGTGTATGGTGTTAGAAAGTGTTCTAGTTTCATTCTTTTACAAGTTGTTGACCAGTTTTCCCAGCACCACTTGTTAAAGAGATTGTCTTTTCTCCATTGTATATTCTTGCCTCCTTTGTCAAAGATAAGGTGTCCGTAGGTTTGTTGATTTATCTCTGGGCTTTCTATTTTGTTCCATTGATCCATATTTCTGTCTTTGTGCCAGTACCATACTGTCTTGATGACTGTAGCTTTGTAGTATAGCCTGAAGTCAGGCAGGTTGATTCCTCCAGTTCCATTCTTCTCTCTCATGATTGCTTTGGCTATTTGAGGTTTTTTGTATTTCCATACAAATTGTGAAATTATTTGTTCTACTTCTCTGAAAAATACTGTTGGTAGCTTGATAGGGATTGCATTGAGTCTATAGATTACTTTGGGTAGTATACTCATTTTCACCAAATTGATTCTTCTGATTCATAAACATGGTATATCTCTCTATCTATTTGTGTCATCTTTAATTTCCTTCATCAGTGTTTTATAGTTTTCTGTATATAGGTCTTTTGTTTCTATAGGTAGATTTATTCCTAAGTATTTTATTCTTTTCATTGCAATGGTGAATGGAATTGTTTCCTTAATTTCTCTTTCTGTTTTCTCATTGTTAATGTATAGAAAGGCAAGGGATTTCTGTGTGTTAATTTTATATCCTGCAACTTTACTATATTCGTTGATTAGCTCTAGTAATTTTTTGGTAGCGTCTTTAGGGTTGTCTATGTAGACGATCATGTCATCTGCAAACAGTGAGAGTTTCACTTCTTCTTTTCCAATCTGGATTCCTTTTATTTCTTTTTCTTCTCTGATTGTAGATAAAGGTGTAGCTAAAACTTCCAAAACTATGTTGAATAGTAGTGGTGATAGTGGGCACCCTTGTATTGTTCTTGACTTTAAGGGAAATGCTTTCAATTGTTCACCATTGAGGATAATATTTGCTATGGGTTTATCATATATGGCTTTTATTATGTTGATGTATGTTCCTTCTATTCCTGCTTTCTGGAGGTATTTTTTTTTTTATCATAAATGGATGTTGAATTTTGTTAAAGGCTTTCTACGGATCTATGGAGATAAACATGGTTTTTTTCTTTCAATTTGTTAATGTGGTATATCACATTGATTGATTTGTGCATATTAAAGAATCCTTGCATCCCTGGAATAAAGCCCACTTGGTCATGATAAATGATCTTTTATGTTGTTAAATGATTTAATATATTGTTGGATTCTGTTTGCTAGAATTTTGTTAAGGATTTTTACAACTGTGTTCATCAGTGATATTGGCCTGTAGTTTTCTTTTTTTGTGGCATCTTTGTCTGGCTTTGGTATTAGGGTGATGGTGGCCTCATAGAATGAGTTGGAAGTTTACCTTCCTCTGCAATTTTCTGGAAGAGTTTGAGTAGAATAGGTGTTAGCTCTTCTCTAAAGTTTTGGTAGAGTTCAGTTGTGAAGCCTTCTGGTCCTGGGCTTTTGTTTGCTGGAAGATTTCTGATTACAGTTTCAATTTCTGTGCTTGTGATAGGTCTGTTTTAAGATTTTCTATTTCTTCTTCATTCAGTTTTGGAAAGTTATACTTTTCTAAGAATTTGTTCATTTCTTCCAAGTTGTCCATTTTATTGGCATACAGTTGCTGATGGTAGTCTCTTGTGATCCTTTGTATTTCTGTGTTGTTTATTGTGATTTCTCCATTTTCATTATTGATTTTGTTGATTTGATTCTTCTCCCTTTATTTTCTTGATGAATCTGGCTAATGGTTTGTTGATTTTATTTATGTTCTCAAAGAACCAGCTTTTTGCTTTGTTGATTTTTGCTGTGGTCTTCTTTGTGTTTTTTTTTTTCATTTATTTCTGCCTTAATGTTTATGATTTCTTTCCTTATACTAACCCTGGGGTTCTTCATTTCTTCTTTTTCTAGTTGCTTTAGGTGTAGAGTTAGGTTATATATTTGATTTTTCTCTTGTTTCTTGGGGTAAGCTTGTATTGCTATGAACCTTCCCCTTAGCACTGCTTTTACTGAGGACCCTAGGTTTTGGGTTGTTGTGTTTTCATTTTCATTTGTTTCTGTGCATATTTTGATTTCCTCTATGATTTGTTGGTTATTCAGAAGCGTGTTGTTTATCCTCCATATGTTTGTATTTTTAATAGTTTTTTTTTTTCCTGTAGTTGATATCTAATCTTACCGCACTGTGATCAGAAAAGGTGCTTGGAATGATTTCATTTTATTTTAGTTTACCAAGGCTAGATTTATGGCCCAGGATGTGATCTATCCTGTAGAAGGTTCCATGTGCACTTGAGAAAAAGGTGAAATTCATTGTTTTTGGGTGAAATGTCCTATAGATATCAATTAGGTCTAACTGGGCCATCGTATCATTTAAAGTTTGTATTTCCCTGCTAATTTTCTGTCTAGTTGACCTATCCATAGATGTGAGTGGGGTATTAAAGTCTCTCACTATTATTGTGTTACTGTTAATTTCCCCTTTTATACTTGTTAGCATTTGCCTTACATGTTGCAGTGCTCCTATGTTGGGTGAATATGTATTTAGAATTGTATCTTCTTCTTGGATTGATCCTTTGATCATTATGTAGTGCCCTTCTTTGTCTCTTTCCATGGCCTTTATTTCAAAGTCTATTTTATCTGATATGAGTATTGCTACTCCTTCTTTCTTTTGGTCTCTATTTGCATGAAATATCTTTTTCCAGCCCTTCACTCTCAGTCTGTATGTGTCCCTTGTTTCCAGGTGGGTCTCTTGTAGACAGCATATACAGGGGTCTTGTTTTTGTATCCATTCAGCCAGTCTTTGTCTTTTGGTTGGGGCATTCAATCCATTTACATTTAAGGTGATTATTGATAAGTGTGATCCCGTTGCCATTTACTTTGTTGTTTTGGGTTTGAGTTTATACACCTTTTCTGTGTTTCCTATCTAGAGAAGATCCTTTAGCATTTGTTGAAGAGCTGGTTTGGTGGTGCTGAATTCTCTCAGCTTTTGCTTGTCTGTAAAACTTTTGATTTCTCTTTCACATTTAAATCATAGCCTTGCTGGGTACAGTAATCTGCACTGTAGGTTTTTCTTTAATCATTTTAAGTATGACCTGCCATTTCCTTCTGGCCTGAAGAGTTTCTATTGAAAGATCAGCTGCTATCCTTATGGGAATCCCCTTGTGTGTTATTTGTTGTTTTTCCCTTGCTGCTTTTAATATTTGTTCTTTGTGTTTGATCGTCATTAATTTGGTTAATATGTATCTTGGAGTGTTTCACCTTGGGTTTACCCTGTTTGGGACTCTCTGGATTTCTTGGACTTGGGTGGCTATTTCCTTCCCCATTTTAGGAAAGTTTCCAACTATTATCTCCTCAAATATTTTCTCATGGGTTTTCTTTTTGTTGTCTTCTTCTGGGACACCTATGATTTGAATGTTGGGGCATTTGACAGTGTCCAAGAGGCCTCTGAGATTTTCCTCATTTAATTCTTTTTTCTTTTTTCCTCCCTTATTCATTTATTTCCACCATTCTATCTTCCTCCTCATTTATCCCATCTTCTGCCTCAGTTATTCTACAGTTGGTTCCCTCCAGGGTGTTTTTGATCTCAGTTATTGCATTATTGGGCTTCCCTGGTGGCTCAGACAGTAAAGTGTCTACAGAGACCTGGGTTCGATCCCTGGGTTGAGAAGATCCCCTGGAGAAGGAAATGTCAGCCCACTCCAGTATTCTTGCCTGGAAAATCCCATGGACAGCGGAGCCTGGTAGGCTACCATACGTGGGGTCACAAAGAATCAGACACGACTGAGAGGCTTCACTTTCACTTTCACTATTGCATTATTCATTATTGATTGACTCTTTTTTATTTCTTCTAGGTCCTTGTTAAACATTTCTTACAGCTTCTCAATCCTTGTCTCCAGGGTATTTAACTGTAACTCCACTTTGTTTTCAAGATTTGGGGTCATTTTTATAATCATTATTCTGAATTCTTTTTCAGTTAGACTCCCAATCTCCTCCTCTTTTGCTTGGTTTGGTGGGCATTTATCATGTTGCTTTACTTGCTGAATATTTCTCTGCCTTTTCATCTTGTTTAGATTGCTGTGTTTGGGGTGGCCTTTCTGTATGCTTGAAGTTTGTGGTTTCTTTTTATTGTGGAGGTTGCGCCCTGTGGGTGGGGTTGGACGAGTAGCTTGTCAAGGTTTCCTGGTTAGGAAAGCTTGTGTTGGTGTTCTGGTGGGTGGAGCTGGATCTCTTTTCTCTGGAGTGCAATGAAGTGTCCAGCAGTGAACTTTGAGGTGTCTGTGGGTTTGGTGTGACTTTGGACAGCCTGTATATTAATGTTTAGGGTTATGTTCCTGCATTGCTGGAGAATTAGCATGGCATGTCTTGCTCTGGAACTTGTTGGCTCTTGAGTGGAGGTTGGTTTCAGTGTAGGTATGGAGGCTTTTGGATGAGCTCTTGTTGATTAGTGTTCCCTGGAGTCAGGAGTTTTCTGGTGTTCTCAAGTTTTGGATTTACGCTTCCTGCTTCTGGTTTTTAGTCTTATTCTTACAGTAGCCTCAAGACTTCTCCATCCATGCCACACTGATGATAAAACATCTAGGTTAATGGAGAAAAGATTCTCCACAGCGAGGGACACCCATAGAGGTTTGCAGAGTTACATGGAGAAGAGAAGAGAGAGGAGGGAGATAGAGGTGACCAGGAGAAGAAGAGGGGGAATTAAAAAGGGAGAGAGCAATCTAGCCAGTTATCAATTCCCTATGTGCTCTCCACAGCCTGCAACACCCGCAGAGGTTCACAGAGTTACATAGAGAAGAGGGAGGAAGGAGATAGAGGTGAGCAGGAGGAGAAGAGAGAGAGTCAAAAGAAGAGAACCAGATCTAGCCAGTAATCAGTTCCCTAAGTGTTCTCCACAGCCCAGAATTTCCAAAGAGATTCACAGAGTTGGGTAGAGAAGAGAAGGGGGAGGGAGGAGATGACCTGGGAGGAGATAACCAGGTATGTGACCTGGGGAAGAAGAAAGAGAGTCAAAAAGGGGAGAGGGCAATCAAGCCAGTAATCACACCCTAAGTATAAATGGGTACTGAAGATTGGATTCTTAAAGGTACAAAATTGATAACAAATACCAAAAAGCACAGATTAAAAATCTAGAGTAAAGGTACATACACTCAAAAATACAATATTAAAAAAACAAAACAAAATTACAAAAATTATAAAAAATGTGTATGAAATTTGCTTTATAAATAGGGCATTTTTTTGGCAAGGTAATAGGTTGTAAAAATGAAAATTAAAGAAGTAATAAAGAACTTAAAAATAAAAAAAAAATTTAAAAAATAATAATAATAAAATATATCTAGTAATTTCTCTGGAGCTATTGAGGGCAGTGTGGGGTCAGTTCAGTTTCAGATAGTTCCTTATTCCAGCTTATACTTCTTCTCAAGGTCTATAGGCCCCTTCCAATGTAGTCAGTGCTAACTACAGGGTTTTAATCTGTTGCACCTGTCACTTCCAAAGTGGTTCCCTCTGTTTATTTTGGCTTCTTCTGTTTGCAAGTCTCTTCAGTGTCTAATTTCTGCCCTGACACAAGTGGGTAAAACTGGTCACTTATTTAGGCTCACTTGTTCAGTTGCACTGTGGGGAGGGAGGTACACTGGAAACAAATATCACTGGCATGTGTGGGGAGTGGTTGCAGTGTCTGGGTCGCACTGGGCTTCCCCCCACCTCTCCTGCTCGCAGCGTGTGTGCTTTCCCAGTCTACACTGCTCAGGCTCCAGGTTGCTCTGCAGGGGAACTGTCTAAAGCGGGCCCTGGGTTGCGTGCACTTCCCAGGTTTAAGCTGCTCAGATTCAGGTTCTCAGGTACTCCAAAAGGCACAGACTCAGTTGGGCCTCCATTTTGTGCCCTTCCCAGGTCCAAGCAGCTTAGGCAAACTGTTGCTTGGTGAGTGCACTCTCCCCAAGTGGGTAGTGCATCTTATCACCTCCCAGGTCCCAGCCTCTCAGTTTCCTGGGTGCTCAGTGGGAGTGCTGTCTCAGGTGTGCCATGTGTCTCCTCTGGGGAGCTAACCTCTGGCTGAGATTCTCCCGGCAAATATCAAGCATCCAGGATCCCAGGAAGACTTGGTTAGCAACTGGGAGCTTGCCTGCAGTTTGGTGGAGGATGCCATTTCTGGGGCCGAGATTTCCCCTCACTTTCCAGCTCTGGCTGTCACCCACCTGCCTCTCTGCCTCTGGCAGGGGATGGTCCAGTCCGCAGCCAGCTAGCTCTCCTCTGGTATTCAGTCCTTTGTTCTATGAGCGGGTGGGCAGTGCCTTAGGTTAGAGGTTTTTGTGGGAAAGTTCTCTCTCTCTCTCTTTCACCTCTGGTCTACTTCTCTGCTGGGAGTTGCAGTTAGGTGAGCAATCTGTGGGTTTTATATATTTATTTTTTCCCTCCCAGTTATGTTGCCCTCTGAGATTTCAAAACTCCCTACAGACCCGCTGATGAGAGGTTTTCCTGGTGTTTGGAAACTTCTTCTCTTTCACAACTCCCTCCCCAGGATGGGTCTCCGTCGCTAACTCTTTTGTCTCTCTTTTTATCTTTTATATTTTGTCCTACCTCCTTTTGAAGACAATGGGTGCCTGGTGTCCTCCATCAGCATCCAGAAGTTGTTTTATGGAATTGGCTCAGTGTTCAAATGATATTTCAATGAATTTGTAGGGGAGAAAGTTGTCTCCCCATCCTATTCCTTTGCCATCTTAGGACTGCCCCACTGAATGTTGAAGTTTACACCAGCTTTTTCACTCTCCTCTTTCACTTTCATTAAAAGGCTCTTTAGTTCCTTTTTGCTTTCTGCTGTAAGGGTGGTGTAATCTGCATATCTGAGAGTATTGATATTTGTCCCTGCACTCTTGACTCCAGCTTGTGCTGCATCCAGCCTGGCATTTCACATGATGTAAGTGAGTGAGTGATAGTTGCTCAGTCATGCCTGACTCTTTGCAGCCCCATGGACTGTAGCCTGCCAGGCTCTTCTGTCCATGGAATTCTCCAGGCAGGATAACTGGAGTGGATTGTCATTTCTATGATGTACCCTGCATATAAGTTAAATAAGCAGGGTGACAGTATACAGCCTTCACGGACTCCTTTCCTGATTTGGAACCAGTCTGTTGTTTTGTGTCCAGTTCTAACTTTCGCTTCTTGACCTGCATACAGGTTTCTCAGGAGGCAGGTCAGGTGGTCTGGTATTCCCATCTCTTGAAGAATATTCCACAGTTTGTTGCAGTCAAAGGCTTTGGCATAGTCAGCAAAGCAGAAGTAGATGTTTTTCTGGAACTCTCTTGCTTTTTCAATGATCCAGCAGATGTTGGCAATTTGATCTTTGGTTCTTCTGCCTTTTCTAAATCCAGCTGGAATATCTGGAAGTTCACAGTTCACGTACTGTTGAAGCCTGGCTTGGAGAATTTTGAGCATTACTAGCATAAAATGAGTGCAATTGTGTGGTAGTGTGAACATTTTTTGTCATTGCTTTTCTTTGGGATTAGGATGAAAACTGACCTTTTCCAGTCCTGTGGCCACTGCTGAGTTTTCTAAATTTGCTGGCATATTGAGTGCAGTGCCTTCACAGCATTATGATTTAAAGCAAATCTCTATGTTCTTTGTCATTATCATGTAAAGTCTCTGTTTTAGAATGTATCAATAGAAAATCCCTTATCTTGCTCAAAAGATACCTGCCCTCAGGTGTATTGCCTCACTATGGGCCCCAGATCCCAGTTTTGTAACTCAAAGGTGAGAGATTGCTCCAAGGCTGCAAGTTCCTCACACCTAGGTTGGAAGATTATCAGGTATGAACATTGTACAGACTTAGCCTCTACTGGTCCTTCTCCCATGAGTACTATTTCTAGTCTGTCCCAATGGTATTTGGAACTTCATAGACTCTGATCATTTTTCAAGCTTTGTATATCCTCACATAAGTCTCACTCATCAGACACATCCTTACTTCCTCAGTTTTCTTTTCACTGACTCCTTTGTTAGAGCACCTTCTCTTAGGAAGCTTATGCTAACAGACATGTTTTTCTTTCTTTCTCCCTTTCCCCTCCAGGGTTCAGCTCCATGACAAACAACAGAGTACATAGTGACACAAATAAAATTTACCTTCATGATTTTTTTTTCACGTTGCATTCTATTACCCTTCCTATTATACACATCCCATTGTTTGGTAAGGCTCAAAGTAGATATGTGTATTTAATTAAGTGGGCTCAGAGACTTCTAGACCTAGCCAAGTTAAACTAATGGCAGTATTCCTACCATGAAACATAACATTTAAAGGAATATCTTGAACTAATATTTCCAGAGAAGAGCTGCCACTGTGGAGGCGGAGAGCTGTTTTTCAGTAGCCTCTTTCATCAGTAACTAGAGGACAGCCTCATCATAAACAATGATTTCTCTTCTAATTTCTCACTAGTGCCTAAGGAATTGTGTCCCAGTCTTAGTTGCTTATATATATTCCTGTTCCTGAAGACCATGTGCATTAACTTCCTTAAGGACTTGCCAAAAGATACAGCAACAGCTCCAACTATTTATAATTTCAATAAGAAGAGAGAAATATTTAACATAAAAGACATTTATTAAAATATAGACATACGTGTTAGCTAGAGATAGGACCTCACAATGGATGGTCAATTATCCGAG
The DNA here is from genome assembly GCA_007570785.1 of Antilocapra americana. Lineage (NCBI taxonomy): Eukaryota > Metazoa > Chordata > Mammalia > Artiodactyla > Antilocapridae > Antilocapra > Antilocapra americana. Next base: position 644,105 of record ML664163.1, on the reverse strand, counting down.
CTCTCTTAAGTACTTTCTGTGTTGCTGCTAAATGATTGAAATTCTTAAGGCTTCTGAATTCCAGAGAGCAAATAAGGAAGTAAAGCTAGAGGCTGGAGTTGATATATGACTCTACAGTTTATGATATTCTCAAGATCATGAACAAGTAGAGAATTGTTCAGGTTAACATTATTGCTTACAGTTCTTGGAGGTCTGGCTACTACTGCTCAAAATAGCTTCCAGACACTTAATGTTGCTTTAACAGGTGAAGAATCACTCTTCTTATCACTGTTATGTGGAGAAAAGATGCTAAAACCAACTAGTGGCTAGATTTCCAAAGCAGGGTGAGCATAGGAATAGCTACTACCATGATAATGTTGGCCAATATTGAAGTTGAGTTATACATACAAGTCAAAGTGCAGCAGGTTCTACTAGGGTAATACATTCTTCTGTTGATACTTCTTGAGTATCTATGCTGAGAAATAGGTGCATGTACCTTCTGAAAGAAGCCCCCATTATAATCCAAAAATCAGGAGAATATACCCTTCTAAACTTTCAGAAAGACAAACATTTGTGTGTATAGACTATGCACACTAGGTTTTGAAAATTTGCCTTAGATATATACTTTCTTATTTCCCCTGAATTTTTAAGTTCATATATTAGGGCTTTTTTGTTGTTATTGTTATATACAGAATTAGTGTCTTCCTGGTGAATTGATTCTTTTATCATTATGTAATGGCCATTTTTACATTATTTTCTTTGCTTTGAAGTCTACTTTGATATTAATGTAGATTCTCCTGTTTTATGTGATGTAAGATGTGAGATTTGTGAGATGTGAGAGTTGGACCATAAAGAAAGCTGAGAACCGAAAATTTGCTGCCTTTGAAGTGTGGTATTGGAGATAAGTCTTGAGAGTCCCTTGGACTGCAAGGAGCTCCAACTAGTCTATCCTAAAGGAAGTCAGTCCTGAATATTCATTGGAAGGACTGATGTTGAGGCTGAAGTTCCAATACTTTGGCCACCTGATGCAAAGAACTGACTCATTGGAAAAGACCCTGATGCTCGGAAAGATTGAAGGCAGTAGGAGAAGGGAACGACAGAGGATAAGATGGTTGGATGGGATCACAGTTCGATGGACATGAGTTTGAGTAAGCTCTGGGAGTTGGTAATGGACAGGGAAGCCTGGTGTGCTGCAGTTCATGGGGTCACAAAGAATGGGACCTGACTGAGTGACTGAACTGAACTCCTGCTTACCTAATTAAAATTAAAAGCTTCTGCATAACAAAGGAAACTAAAAGCAAGGTGAAAAGGCAGCCTTCAGAATGGGAGAAAATAATAGCAAACGAAGCAACGGACAATCTCAAAAATATACAAGCAACTCCTGCAGCTTCATTCCAGAAAAATAAACGATCCAATCAAAAAGTGGGCCAAAGAACTAAACAGACATTTCTCCAAAGAAGACATAAAAATGGCTAACAAACACATGAAAAGATGCTCAACATCACTCATTATCAGAGAAATGCAAATCAAAACCACAATGAGGTACCATCTTACATCAATCAGAATGGCTGCCATCCAAAAGTCTACAAGCAATAAATGCTGGAGAGGATGTGGAGAAAAGGGAACCCTCTTACACTGTTGGTGGGAATGCAAACTAGTACAGCCACTATGGAGAACAGTGTGGAGATTCCTTAAAACACTGGAAATAGAACTGCCATATGACCCAGCAATCCCACTGCTGGGCATACACACTGAGGAAAGCAGAATTGAAAGAGACATGTGTACCCCAATGTTCATTGCCGCATTGTTTACAATAGCCAGGACATGGAAGCAACCCAGATGTCCATCAACAGACAAATGGATAAGAAAGCTGTGGTACATATACACAATGGAATATTACTCAGCCATTAAAAAGAATACATTTGAATCAGTTCTACTGAGGTGGACGAAACTGGAGCCTATTATACAGAGTGAAGTAAGCCAGAAGGAAAAACAATACAGTATACTAACTCATATATATGGAATTTAGAAAGATGGTAATGAGAACCCTGTATGCGAGACAGCAAAAGAGACACAGATGTTTAGAACAGTCTTTTGGACTCTATGGGAGAGTGCAAGGGTGGGATGATATGGGAGAACGGCATTGAAACATGTAAATTATCATATGTGAAATCAATCACCAGCCCAGGTTTGATGCTAGATACAGGGTGCTCAGGGCTGATGCACTGAGATGACCCAGAGAGATGGAATCAGGAGGGAGGTGGGAGGGGGGTTCTGGAAGGGGAACACATGTCTACCCATGGTGGATTCATGTCAATGTATGGCAAAACCAACACGGTAATGTAATGAAAATAAATTAATTAATTAATTAAAAAAATAAAAAATTAGTATTTATAGGATTTATTGTTACCCACATTTTTAAGATGCCTATGCTATTGAATTTGAATTAAGTTTTTTATAAATAGCATTTCAGTTGTATTTATTATGTCAGGTTATATCTTAACTTTAATTGTATTTAGACCATTGAAATTTAAGATAAATATGTGGTTAATTAACACTTAATTTTCTCATTTTACTATTTACTTTTTTTCCAATTTTTTTGTTCTTGGGTTTTATTTTTCTTGTTTTCCTACTGGTTACTTAAACACATATTTTAAAATTTTATCTTTATTTGATGTTTTTGGATGTATCTGTTTGCCTAGTTTCTTACTGATTGCTCTGAGTATTATACTATATCTGTAATTTATTATAATCTTTTGATATTAATGTTTTATAAATAAAGTATAAATATCTTACATGTAGTACCTTTATTTTAAAATATCATTGTTCTAAGTATTAATTGGTGTTATAATTTTTGCTTATTAGCCAAACAAGACTTATAAATCTCATGGGCAGGATTGTCTACTTTAAATATACAATATTTCTGCTCTTTCCTTTTTTTTCTTCTTTCCTGATGCTTGAAGAATCTTTTTATTTTTCATTTCTCTTTATTTTTGAAGAACTTCCTTTAGCTATTATTTCAAGAGTAGTCAGCTAGTACTATATTCTTTTTATGTCCTTTCATCTGAGAATGTCTTTGTTTCCAGAAGGATAATTTCTCTGGATACGGAAATTGCAGTTGACAGTTATCTTTTTTCAGCACTGGTAAAATGTGACACTTCCTTTTGACCTCCATGGTTTAAGGTGAGAAATCCTATGTCATTTAAAACTGTCATTATAGTAGTTAGTTGCCCTATTTATGTTTAATAAGCAGATGCTGACCTATATTGTGGGCTGTGGTTCTGATGAAATTTAATTTTCAGAGCGTTTACAGTGATGCTTAGGTCTGCTTGGCACATTTGGTGCCACTGGGGCTCCTCCTGCTCCCTGCCTGTTTGGCCTGAGAGAACAGAAGGAGTTTCTCTAGACTGAGCCATTTGATTTAGCCTGTAACTGTGGCAGAATAGCCTTGATTTGGGCTACCTGTGGCAGGATCCCTCTTACTACTGTTGGTTGGTTTTCTGATGTCTCTCTGTAGGATGCGGCATCTCAGATCCAGTGGGGAAAGAAGTTTTTCCCTTGGTTACTTACTGTCAATGGGGTTCCCAAATGATACATTTTGCTGAGGATGGTGGGCTTGTCCAGAGTTGTCCCGAGTTTTAGGGGAGAAGGATAAGCCTACATAGACCACCTGCTATCACTGGGTTCAGATAAAATAATGCCAGACCTCCATGACTTTCTGTTAGGAGAGAGTTATAAGACACTACATGTTTCCTCCACCTCTGGGGTTCCTAATTATTTTGATTTCCTCTTCCCCAGTGGCTTAGCAGGTATAGAATCCGCCTGCAATGCAGGGGACACAGGAGACATGGGTTTGATCCCTGGGTCAGGAAGATTCCCTGGAAATGGTAACCTGCTCCAGTGTTCTTGCCTGGAAAACTCCATGGACAGAGGAACTTGACGGGCTACTGTCCAAAGGGTCGCAAGGAATCAGATACGACTAAGCACACAGGCGTGGCATAGTTTCTGTTTCTACTATTCAGAGCTCTCCTTTAGTTGCCTCTTACATTATTTCCAGGCTTGATATCTTTACTTAGCAGAAAAAAAAAAAGTCTGCCATATTATCTAGACCAGAAGTACCACCTATATTTTTACTCCTTTCCTTTTTCACTTTTACTTTTTCATATTTAATCTTCATCCTCTATCTTTATTCTATGAAACCTTAGCAAAATCAGTACATTATAGAGATTTATACCATATGTTTAAAACTTATGTTTATAATTACTGAAATGTATAGGTGAGATTTGAAAAACAAGTCAATCTAAAGTAAATCCTACTTTATTGAGGATTTCTCTTTCCTGAATAAATTCCTAATAATTCCCCAAATGTATCAAGGCTATGGTTTTTCCAGTAGTTATGTATGGATGTGAGAGTTGGACGGTGAAAAAAGCTGAGCACCAAAGAACTGATGTTTTTGAACTGTGGTGTTGGAGAAGACTCTTGAGAGTCCCTTGGGCTGCAAGGAGATCCAACCAGTCCATCCTAAAGGAGATCAGTCCCAGGTGTTCATTGGAGGGACTGATGTTGAAGCTGAAACTCCAATACTTTGGCTGCCTCATGCAAAGAGGTGACTCATTTGAAAAGACCCTAATTCTGGGAAGGATTGGGGGCAGGAGGAGAAGGGGATGACAGGATAGATGGCTGGATGGTATCACAGACTCGATGGACATGGGTTTGGGTAGACTCCGGGAGTTGGTGATAGACAGGGAGGCCTGGTGTGCTGTGATTTGGAGGGTCACAAAGAGTCGGACAAGACTGAGAGACTGAACTGCACTGATCATGAACCCAAAGTAACTTTGTGTTGGTCATTATTTCTCAGCCAGAAGAATGTTTTGACTTGTTAAGTGACATGGGTTATTTAAAGAATTAGGTCCCCACTTTTCTGTCTGGGTTTTTGGAGGAAATAATTCTATGATGGTTAAACCCTCTACTTCTAATATAACCTAGAAGATAGGGATATGTGAAGAGAGGGCATTGGAAAATGGTCAGGAGTGCAGAAGATAAGAGAGAGAAGGACAAATGCCTTAAAAGATCTGAGAGGAGATCAAAGACCAGAAGTCAGTCACAACTTTCCTCCCCAACTGATAACCCTCAGATGATGTCCTCAGACCCAAACCTATATTCTAGTTCTTCCCAGTGTAAGATAAGACTGGCATTTGATTAGTGGAAACTTTGTTTTTTGAATGATGTGATTTATGCATCAGTGTTATCAGCAACTAGACAATGTCCTAAATCATAAGATCAGTATCTGCTTGATTTTCCCATGGCAGAACAGAGACATGGAACATCAGCTTCTGTTAAGACTCTAGTATCAGACTTTGGCTTTCTTTTTAAAAGGAAAAAATTTGAGTTTAGTTCAAATTTTTTCTTTCAGAGAACCCTGATCTTAAACATTATTCCCTCCCTAGGGATTCAAAGAAGTCAGCTTTCAGACTCAAATATAAGAAATGACTCCATTAATTCAATGGGTGGGGAAACTGTGAGAAAACTAAGAGCTAGTTGTTATTACTAAGAGCAAAAATGTATTGACTGAACAACTGAAAAAATGTTACATCAGTAAATCCTTGTAATGTCTTCATAAATTATGTGTATTTCATACAATTAAAACAGCTATTATAGGACTATTAGGACTTAAGGACTCTACTCTTAAGGATAATGGTTCTGCTTAGAGGAGACCACATCCAATGTAGTTTGCCAAGGTGTAAACTCCAGTGACAAGGAAGGGCTGAGTTTATCTTTTGTTCCAAGGGAGTTCAGTTCAGTTCAGTCACTCAGTCATGTCTGACTCTATACCACCGCATGGACTGCAGCATGCCATGCTTCCCTGTCCATCACCAACTCCCAGAACTTGCTCAAACTCATGTCCATCAAGTCAGTGATGGCATCCAACCATCTCATCCTCTGTCACTCCCTTGTCCTCCTGCCTCCAGTCTTTCCCAGCAGCAGGGTCATTTCAAATGAGTCAGTTCTTCTCATCCTGTGGCCAGAGTGTTGGACTTTCAGCTTCAGCATCAGTCCTTCCAATTCAAGGATGATTTCCTTTAAGATTGACAGATTGGATTTTCTTGCAGTCCAAGGAACTCTCAAGAGTCTTCTCCAACACCACAGTTCAAAGGTATCAATTCTTCGGTGCTCAGCTTTCTTTATAGTCCAGCTCTCACATCCAAACATAACTACTGGAAAAACCATAGCTTTGACTAGATGGACCTTTATCAGCAAAGTAATGTCTATGCTTTTTAATATGCTGTCTAGGTTTGTCATAGCTTTTCCGAGGGAGAGGACATGGCAAATCATTATTATGAACAAAGCAAATGCCTGGCATGTAAATCTAGGAAAGGGTACATATGCAAGCCAAAAATCTAGAAATTGATGCTTTTTCTTTTTCCTTTTTAAAAATTAAAGTGTAGTTGAAGTAAATATATATATTATTTTCCAAATTATTTTCATTTATAAGTTATTATAAACTATTGAATATAGTTCCCTGTGCTATACAGTAGGTCCTTCTTGGTTACCTATTTTGAATATAGTATTGTGTATATGTTAATCCCAAACTCCTAATTTATTCCTCCCCTGCTCCCACTTTCTCCTTTGGTAAGCAGCATATTTTCTACATCTGTGAGTCTGTTTCTGTTTGTAAATAAGTTCATTTGTACTATCTTTTTAGAGTTCACATATAAGCAATATCATATGATATTTGTCTTTCCCTGGCTTTTTTCACTTAAGACAATAATGTCTAGGTCCATCCATGTTGTTGCAAATGGCATTATTTTATTCTTTTTTTTTACTGCTTAGTAATATTCCATTGTGTATATATAGAAATTGATTGTTTCAAAGCTGTTCTTGCCTGCCTACTTGCTGGAAAGCCTGTCTGACCACTATTCTAGTCGTTGGGCTTCATAAAAACATATTTGTCATTTCATCTCTTTGTACCTCCACTCCAAGCAAAGTACTTGGTCATTTTCCTTTTATTAAATAATGAGGGAACTAGGGGTTGGAGTGTCCATCACAGGTTGTCCCAGATGTCCTATTTGGGATCACAGTTTCATTACAGTCACAAACAGTGAGGTTTTCATTCTCCTCCCTCTCGGGTCAGATGGCAGCAGCAGGCGGTGGTCCAGTCTACTGGGTTGCACTGGCCGTGACACATGGTTTTGCCTCGGATGTCCCAGGAGCTATAGGTACAGCCACAAGCACAGCCAGTGACAACAGACCCTGGGTGGGCACATGAGACACAGACATCAGATTTCTTTGATTTTGAGAGCAGAGAGGTCCGCTCATAATTACCTTTCATTCGTATGCATCCCAGAGGTAGATCTTGGGTTTGTGGGATCTAAAACTAATTCGGTTTTGAAGATCTTTAAGAAAAACAATATTAATAAAAACTACTAAAAAAATTTAGGCATAGGACTGTGAAAGTGAGGGGCCTGAGCATTTCTGTTTTCTTAGGGTCATGGTAAAGACACCTCTGTGCTGGCTTTAACAACCAAAGCAGGAGAACAGGGAAAGGAAGACAAAAGACAGGGGAGAGGTAGTGCATGAGCATAGCAGGACCACTATGAGGACCACAGAGAGGAAGGGCTGGTGTAAGCAGCCATGAAAGGAAGGCAGGAAGGGAAGAGGCAGATGCCCAAGCTCACTCAGTAGAATCCTCAAAGAAAATGAGAACAGGAAGGGATCTCTGGGAGCTGAGTTATGACTCAGCCCCAGGGTAACAGAAGCACAAGATTAAGGGAGGGGTAGGTTCTAGGGGTGGACAGGGGAGGGCATGGGACATCACACCCTCCATTCCTCCCCAGAGAGATACTCATCTGCAGGTCAGGAGGACAGTTTGCCTGAGTTCCTGACATTGAAACATGAGATCATCTTCTCTGTGGCAGAGGCTTGAGCTCTGAGTAGGAGAGAAGGGATACTGTCCATAATCTCTGTCTCCCATAATCCCCTTGGAAATCCCCTTCTACCCAGAGGTGTCACTGTGTCCATAACCAGGCCTCACACTAACTTTAAAGGTTTATAATCAGGGGGTTACTCTCCCATCCCTTTGACTGCCTGACCCCAGTCAGTTACCTAGACCAATGAAAGCATTTTTTATCTTTTTATCGATAATGGAATTTAAGGGGTATGGAGGACCCAGTGGGATTATCATGGAGAAGGAATAGGCTACCCATTCCAGTGTTCTTGGGCTTCCCTTGTGGCTCAGTTGGTAAAGAATCCGCCTGCAATGTGGGAGACCTGGGTTCAATCCCTGGATTGGGAAAATTCCCTGGAGAAGGGAAAGGCTACCCACTCCAGTATTCTGGCCTGGAGAATTCCATGGAGAGTCCACGGGGTCGCAAAGTGTCAGACATGACTGAGCAACTTTCACCTCACTTCACTTCAAGAGGGATGGCGATGAGAAGGAAGTAAGAGGTTGGACTCATCCTGCAGAAGGGCAGTGTCCTGGGGCTGGAAGGAAAGATAGAAAGAAACTGAGATCTCAGAGCTGTGGTTGGGAAGGAAGGAAGGAGAGAATGTGGAGTCTCCAGAGAGGACAGATGGAAGACTGTCCATGTCAAGATAGAGGAGCCTGGGGGCTCTCTAGGCAGTTTGGAGAATCAGGGAGCACAGCTGCAGAGCAGACTCACTCACAAAAAGGGTCAGAAAAGTTCTCAAAAGACTGGTCAGGCAGGGATGCTTTATTTGTAGCAGTATTGACTGGGTTACCCCTTAACACACCAGCCTGCACCCATATACAAACACACTTCCTGGTAAATTTTCAAAGAACTGTCTGCTGGGGCGTGGCACACAAACTGATAACTTCAGTGTGCCCCGGGTGAGCAATAACTGCTTTTATGCTGGTTCTCTGCCAAGAAGAGAATTCCTGCCTTTCTGTTCTTTCTTCTCCTTTCTTCTTGGCAACCACGCAAGGCCAGCACCTGGGCCTTTTGTTGAGAGGCCCATATTATAGACCTCTTATTTAATCCTTCTTTGGAAAGCAGTAACTTTATGGTCTTCCAAGTGAGGGCCCTACTTGTTACCTGTTTAGACATTGTTTTATTGTCTTTGGCTAATCTCATCTATAGGAAAGTAACAGAAAACCTGCTTAACACTGGTTTACAAACAAGAAATTTATTATTTACTTAACCAGAGACATTGTGCTTGGTTCAGGGTTCTTTAGGAAATTCAGAGTTACTAACAGCCTGATCTTTCCCCCTTTTTCTCTACCATCTTTAGTTTATTGGTTCTTCATCCTTGATCTTGTCTTCTCGTGGTCATAAAGTTGCAGGACTCACATCCTCCACTGATACCCAGAGTGAGAAGAAGGGATTAGGGTAAGCCCATGCTCTTTGGAGGCTTTCTGTCTTCATTTTAGAAGCAAGAATTTCCTCTAGAAGATCAAGCAGATTTCCTGTTATACTTCATTGTTCAGTTCTGGGTCACATGACATCCTTTGCCACCCTGTGTGGCTGAGCAATTCAATAAGGATCCACAATCCCTTATCCAAGATCAGTGGGCCCTGGACATGTTTCAGAATTCAAAAATTTTCAGATTTTAGAAGGAAAGAGAGTGCAAATTCTGTATATTATGCTGTACTTATTACTAAGGGATCTGGGGCAACGTCCTGTAATGAAACATTTTAATATTCTGCTACAGTAACATGAATATTCACAAAACATGGGGAAAAGATCATAAATAGCCTGACACCAGGCCATAGCAGGTTTTGCTGTCAAATGAGTTATTCTCAAACTCAGGGGAACATCTTTAGGCTTGTAGAGCCCTTTAGATTTTGGAATAGTGGTTGAGGATTTGTATATGGTGAAGAGGAGCAGGAGTGCTGTGATTCATCCTCCAGGATGGGGCACATGATCACTGTGAGGAATCCCGTGATTCAAGATCAAGATGAAGAAGCAGAGAATGGCTGTTGGGTGACAGCTACTGGAGGCAGTCAGGTGGGGAAGTCTGGCCCTGTTTCCATTGTGGCCATCCTCACTGCCCCTTCCTTAGGGATGCCCTCTAGTGAGCAGCTGTTTATTCTTTATCTCTCCCTCTCAGGCAACTCTGAGAGTGGGATTCAGTGATGCCAGCAAGAGGCTGAGATTCTTCCTTATTATTGGACAGACATTTGAGAAAAAGAAAAAGTGATAGAGAGCAGGAGAGAGCACAGGCTTAGATTTGGTCTGAAGTTGGGTAGATTAACTCATTTATTAATTCAGTGACTATTTATAGAGCTTCTCTGTACCAGCTTTAGCTCTGGTGATTCAGCAGATGAGGTCCTTGCCTTCTTGAGATGACATTCTAATGTGGGAGGTAAAGATATATTTCAGATATTGGACAATGCCTTGAAGAAAAAGAAATCAATTTCAACCACTCTCAAAATATGGATCCTATATAGATCTTCATTCAAACCATTAAAAATTTAGAAGGCTATTAGGGAAATATTGACTGAATATTTGCTGATATTTATGATTATTATTTTAGGTATCATAATGATACTGTAATCATTTTAAGTGGTTTGACCTTTTAGGGATGCACATTGAAATGTGACATCATATTTTGCTTCAAAATAATCTGCTGGGATTGAGCACACACATAATCTATTAGGCAGGAGAGAGCTGATGGATATGAATGAATATGATTAATCATGTATTGATGAGTACTGAAGTTGGATGTTGATATTATTCTATTTCTGAATATGCTTAAAATTTTTTTGTGATAAAGAACTAATGAAAGAAAGACAATTGAGTGTGCCTCTGTGCTGTTGTACACAATGCAGTGTGTTCAGGGAAAGTATCTCAGGAAACAGAAACCCACAGAAGCATGGGTGAGCCATAGACAGAGCTGGGACAAATGTTCCAGGCTGAGGGACAAGCAAGAGCCCAAGGCAGAGAGATGGGTGTTGTGTTGAAGGAATTAGCAGCAAAAGCAGTGTGACTGAAGAGAGTGAAGTGATAAAGGAAAAATAGATTAGAGTCTAAACACAGCCCAGTTCTGATCATATAGCACTTCCGAACCAAAGTAAGAGCTCTGGGTTTCACTAAAAATTTGACAGAAAATTACTGGAGTGTTTTGCTCAGGGGAGTGGCACAAGATGATTTATGTTTTATAAAGCTTTCCAAGGCCATTGTTGTAGAAAAGAGATTGGAGGGAATACAGGTAAACAAGGAGATCAGGCAGCAGGCTTTAGCAGAGTTCTGGAGCTCAGATGGTGGTTGAGGGAGGAGTGAGAATTAGGTGGGTTTGGTTATACAGAGAAGGTTGAGCCTCTTTAGGATTTCCTGATGGACTGTCTGTGAGGAATAGGAGAAAGAGAGTCATGAAAGATCAAGATTATGTTCTGAACAGCTTGTTGAAAAGTGATGCCTTTGACTGAAATGAGGACCCCTGGGTGGAAGAGTAGGTATAGCAAAACCTTCAATCACATTTGATTATGATCAATTTAATATGTCTGTTAGACACTCAGGTGGAACTCTGGTATAAAGAGTCAGAAATACAAGTCTAGGGCTCAGAGGAAAGGTGAGAGTTAGAAACACAAATCTGACCGTAATCAGTCCACAGATGATATAAGAACATGTGCTCAGTTGCTCAGTCATGTCTACCCCATAGACTGTAGCCTGCCAGGCTCCTCGGCCCACTGAATTTTCCAGACAAGAATACTGGAGTGGGGTGCCATTTCCTACTCCAGGGGATCCTTCTTGACCCAGGGATCAAAACCATATCTCTTGTCTCCTGTACTGGCAGGCAGACTCTTTACATTAGTGCCACCTATAATAGCATAGATAATCTAATAAAAGAAGAGAAATCTGATTTTTTTTTTTTTTAGGGAATCAGGTAAAGAAAGCAACTGAAAAGTGGTTTCCCAGAAGAACATTGATTTAATGTTATGAACTGCATTGATTAGTGGGTTTGTTGAGAGTGACAGAGGGAAAAAGAGAACCCAGGATCACAAGAGTGCTCTTGGGTTAAGTTGAGCCCTGACAACAGGGAGAGTGACCACCCACTCTGAGCAACACTTGCAGTCATTGGCATGTCGAGTGCATCTGACTCCCAGAGGAGTTAGGAATTTTTATTCCATTCATGTATTTTGAAGTTTTTTAAAGGATGTCTTTTCAAAAGATTAAGAAATATTTGTGAATAGTCACAGAATTCATGTCTTTAACATTTTATATGGGTCAGAATTCCCTGAAGGCTATTTGGGACAATTTACTGCATGGTGCCTTAGTGTATTTTTCTGTAATTTTCTGACTTCTAGGTCCTCTCCAACATCTACAAGTCAAGTCTCCTGCATTGCTGGTGGTTTCTTTACCATCGAGCCACCTGGGAAGCCCAATCAGAAGTAGAATAATATACTTAATATTACTTAAAACAAAATATTAATCATATTACCAAATATAGGTTTATATATTTGTGTTTATTATATAAAAATCAAACATACTAGAGATACAGGGTTGCTGTTTAGTCACTAACTTGGGTCTGACTCTTTGTGATCCCATGGACTGTAGCCCACGAGGCTTCTCTATCCATGGGAATTTCAAGGCAAGAATACTGGAGTGTGTTGCCATTTCCTCCTCCAGGGGATCTTCTCAACCCAGGGATCGAATCCACATCTCCTGCATTGCAGGTGATTCGTTACCACGGAGTCACCAGGGAAATCCAACATATAGGGTACTTTTCATTTAAAAAGATTCTTGGCTATTTAAGGTATTCACAAATAAGATTATATGTGAATAGTACCCTTAAAATGGAAACAAATGTATAAAATTTGTGGACAACAGAATCTTGGCTTGCAGGGAGCTCTTAGGTGTCAGGGGTCTTAGATTCCTTCTGCTGCATTAGATCTCTGTATGCAAATCATTTAATCTCACATGTATCACACAAAAGACCAAATTAGGACCACTGGGCATCTTTTCTATTCACATACTCCCTAAATGAAATTTAGAAAACTATGTATTGCCTTATACCTTTTGAATTGATTTTCAGAAATTTAAGTCATAAGTGTAAATAGTGGCAAATTGCTTGATTTCTGATATTTTACCAGTTTAAAACAAAACACTTATTAAAAATATATGCAATGAAATCTATTTGTCATGGCAATTTTGATACCTACCACTCATGTTTTAAATGCAAAAGTAAAGCTTATATTAATACAGTATGATTCCATTTATGTGGGCTATGTAGAGTGGTCAAATTTAAGAGACAGAAAATAGAAGGGTAGTGGTCAGGAGCTGGCAGGAGGGGCAGATTAAAAATTGTTAATGGGGTATAGAGTTTCAGTTTTGTATAAGTGTTCTGAAGACTGATTGCATAGCAGTGTGAAAGTACTTACCACTACTGAACTGTACGCTCAAAGATGGTTCAAGTGGTAAATTTTATGTGGTGTGTATTTTATCACAGTTTTTTAAATTAAAAATAGATTTTAAAGTGAAAAAAAAAGTGACGCTTGTATTTAGTAGTCAAAAATATTACATTATTACTAGTTTCCTGAATTACTAGTTTCCATTCCCTTCCTCTATAGAACTTTTTGGAAAGACTTACCAGTAATTGGATGAAACTCATTACCTGTTCTAGATCTTTCTTCTCTTGAGGTAACATTGGTCTATAGCATTATGTAAGTTTCATGTATATGACATTATAATTTGACTTCTGGATATGCTACAGCATGATCACCACCAAAAGTCTATTTTTCATTCATTAACATACATTGACTCCTTTACCCATTTGTCCTTCCCCAACACCCTTCCCCATAGGGGATCGTTCTTTAACACTCCCATTCTTTATATAAAAAAATTACTTCCAGTAATAATTATGTAATGATCAGTAATAATCATTATTTCTTGACCTATTCTAAAGTTTTAAAACAAAACAAAACCTATTAAGAGGAGCAAATGTCAGTTTTAATGATGCTATTTAAATATAGTATGTACTTTTGTGTGAACTAAAATTTGCACTTACCAAAATTATTATACCTCCCAGTTTGCACTCTCTGAATTTAAGTTTAAAACACAATTAATCTCAATATATTCATATAGAATAACCAAATTTATATAATTCAAGTTCTGTTTAATTTGTCTTAACAATCACCAGGCTGTCATTGCTTATTTAGATTTTACTGTTTAACTGCAGGAATACATAGAAGGATAGGAATTGTAGACACACACGCAAACTTGAAGTGTTTTTTAACTGTTACAAATTAACTTTAAAAATGAAGGCATATAGCTGAGGCCAAGTATCAACACATTCGGCCAATGATGTAATTGGAAGCACTCTGAACTAACTTCCATGTAGAATACAACACTTGTTTAAAGATATGTAATAACAGTGTGCTAATTTGACGTTTACGTAAATTTTATTAAAACAACAATAATCATAGCATTGTTTAACCTAACAAATTATGTGTTGGAGGAGGAGTATTTTACCACTGACATTATTTAGAATTGCATGTATATGGCTATAACAGAAGTTGAGTTGACTTTTATTGAGATTTATTAGTGCTTTTAAATTTTCTATAGATAATGCATTCTGCTTCTTTCCTGTGCCTCTACCTTTGATAGTCCAAAGAGCATTCCTTTCCCAGTGGCTCAAAGGTGGAGGTATATTTTTAATCTGTCTTATTTGCTTTCCACATCTATTTAATTTTCCACTGTTTACTTATATAAAATACCAAAATCAGATTGATTATATTCTTTGCAGCCAAAGGTGGAGAATCTCTATACAATCAACAAAAACAAGACCAGGAGCTGACTATGGCTCAGATCATGAACTCCTTATTGCAAACTTCAGATTTAAACTGAAGAAAGTAGGGGAAAACCACTAGACCATTCAGATATGACCTAAATCAAATCCCTTACGATTATACAGTGGAAGTGACAAATAGACCCCAGGGATTAGATCTGACAGAGTGCCTGAAGAACTATAGTCAGAGGTTCGTGACGTTGTACAGGAGGCAGGGATCAAGACCATCTCCAAGAAAAAGAAATGCAAAAAGGCAAAGTGGTTGTCCTAGGAGGGCTTACAAATAGCTGAGAAAAGAAGACAAGCTAAAGGCAAAAGAGAAAAGGAAAGATATATCCATCTGAATGTAGAGTTCTAAAGAATATCAAGGAGAGATAAGAAAGGCTTCCTTGGTGATCAGTGCAAAGAAATAGAGAAAAACAATAGAATGGGAAAGACTAGAGATCTCTTCAAGAAAAATGATCTCTTCAAGATGCCAAGAGAACATTTCATGAAAATTTGGGCACAATAAAGGACAGAAATGGTATGGACCTAACAGAAGCAGAAGATATTAAGAAGAAGTGGCAAGAATACACAGAAGAATTACACAAAAAAGGTCTTCACCATCCAGATAATCATGATGGTGTGATAACTCACCTGTACCCAGACATCCTAGACTGTAAAATCAAGTGGGCCTTAGGAAGCATCACTTACAAGCTAAACAATGGAGGTGATGGAATTCCAGCTGAGCTATTTCAAATCCTAAAAGATGATGCTGTGAAAGTGCTGCACTCAACATGCCAGCAAATTTGGAAAACTCAGCAGTGGCCACAGGACTGGCAAGATCAGTTTTCATTCCAATCCCCAAAAAAGGCAATACCAAAGAGTGTTCAAACTACTGCACAATTGCACTCATTTCATATGCTAGTAAAGTAATGCTCAAATTTCTCTAAGCAAGACTTCAACAGTATGTGATCTGAAAACTTCCAGATGTTCAAGCTGGATTTAGAAAAGGCAGAGGAACTGGAGATCAAATTGCCAACATCTGCTGGATCATCGAAAAAGTAAGAGAGTTCCAGAAAAACATCTGCTTGATTGACTACACCAAAGTGTTTGACTGTGTGGATCACAATGAACTGTGTAAAACTCTTAAATAGAAAGGAAAGCAGACCACCTTACCTGCCTCATGAGAAACCTGTCTGCAAGTCAAGAAGCAACATTTATAACGACATGGAAAAATGGACTGTTTCCAAGTTGGGAAAGAAGTACGTCAAAGCTGTATACTGTCACCCTGCTTATTTAATGTCTATGAAGAGTACATCATGTGAAATGATAGGCCGGATGAAGCAAAAGTTAGAATCAAGATTACCAGGAGAAATATCAATAACCTTGGATATGCAGATGACACCACCTTTATGGCAGAAAGCGAAGAGGAACTAAAGAGCCTCTTGATAAAAGTGAAAGAGGCAAGTGAAAAAGCTGGCTTAAAACTCAACATTCAAGAAACTAAGATCATGGCATCCAGTCCCATCACTCATGGCAAATAAATGGGGAAACAATGAAAACAGTGAGAGTCTTTATTTTCTTGGGCTCCAAAATCACTGCAGATGGTGACTGTGGCCATAAATTAAAAGACACTTGTTCCTTGGAAGAAAAGCTATGACCAACCTAGACAGCATATTAAAAAGCAGAGACATTACTTTGCTGACAAAGACATGTCTGGTCAAAGCTATGGTTTTTTCCAATAGTCATGTATGGATGCGAGAGTTGGCCTATAAAGAAAGCTGAGTGATGAAGAATTGATGCTTTTGAACTGTGGTGTTGGAGAAGATTCTTGAGAGTCCCTTGGACTGCAACGAGATTCCACCAGTCCATCCTAAAGGAAATCAGTCCTGAATATTCATTGGAAGGGCTGATGTTGAAGCTGAAACTCCTGTACCTTGGCCACCTGATGCGAAGAACGGACTAAATGGAAAAGACCCTTACCTGGGAAAGATTGAAGGCAGGAGGATAAGGGGACAACAGAGAATGAGATGGTTGGAAGGCCTCACTGACTCAATGTTCATGAGTTTAAGCAAGCTCTGGGAGTTGGTGATGGACAGGGAAGCCTGATGTGCTGCAGTCTTTGGGGTCGCAAAGAACTGGACATGACAGTGCGACTGAACTGAATTTACATAAAATGAAACAGAATGCAAAGCAAAGTTGCAAAAGTTGGTAGCAAAGGACAGAGGCTGCACAGAACAGGGGCATAAATCTGAGTAAAAGTAACTGGACATTTGGGAAAAGTAAAGGTAGGAAAGATGGTGCTGAGGCAGAGTCATCTGTTACAGGTTAGGCTCAGGCACAGCACTGATTCCCTGTGACTCCCCTTGCACCGGGGTGCAGGAGTTTTCAGTGTGGAATGTAGAACCCTAAAGTGATGCCAAAAACCTACTGAGTTATAAGAAGTAAACAACAGAGCTTCTATATTTATTTTATTCTCATTCTTTTAACATCTTCAGTCTGTATATGTTTTAGGGTAAAAATAATCTTACTACATGTTTATAGTTTTAAAATGCATTTAAATGTATGCTTAACTTTTAAAAACTCATGGTGTATTTAAAAAAAATACTAAGAGCCACAGGAAGTTTGCAGGTCTCTAGGATAAGTTTCAGCTCTCTTTTTGGCTAGAGTTGGAGAGCGCTCTGATGAGGCATTTAAATGCTGCAGTTTCATCTTGTGAATTCATACACTTCAGATATGACATGATAAATCAGTCAAGTCAATATTAGAGATTAAAAACTGAGATGCTGATAAAAATTGAGAGGCTGCATCAATCCTGGGCTAAAGGGGGGACCCGGAGGGGAAGCATATGTAAACCCATGGTGATATCATGACAATGTATGGCAAAAACAATAATAAAAAAAAAAAAAGAGTTTAAAGGTCAAAAAAAAAAAATTGAGAGGCTGACCCTCCATGAATAGAGATTAGTCATAGATTTGCTTGTAGATAGGGCAAAATGTCCCTCAAATATGATCTTGGAATCTGCTCAATGGTTGCAGGGATACCTGATTAAGACTGCAGTGTTCTGCATCATTAAGCAGGGGGAAAATTGGTTCTGTGAAACTTGATGAGCTGATGCCTTCAATTAGCTGTGAAACCATAAAGTTTCTCTTCTCAACAAGGTTCCAATCAAGTGCAAGTCAGCCCTAAGAAGAGAATTTGTATTCTGGAGGCGAAAAAGAATATATAAAAATATCCTAGAATGGCTGGATGGATTGATGGATTGATTTTTCCAAAGCTGTTGTCCCTCTGATAAAGACAACAGTATGTTTTTGGCATTATCTATCATCAAGTTAGTTGTGGCATTGCTTAGCTAACAGACTGAGCTGTGGAGAGAGACAGAGATACTGAGTGGAGAATAATTATAGAGAGAGGCACTAGGGAGGAAATAATGAAAGAGCATCCAGGGAAGAAAATAGAGAAGAGGAATTCAAAAGAAAGAAGATGAGCATGGTGGAGGCTATAAGAGGTACAGGCGCATGGATTTCCTTGAAGTAGACAGCACTTCTTGGAGTCATTTAAAGATGACATAGGTTAAGTCTGCATGGCCAGATTCACCTTAGGACCATGCGCCATGGCAGACATCCTAGCTCAGGGCTCTCCTTCTCACTTGTTCTGTCTGTTTGCTGGCTAGAGAGAAACAATGGAGGATTCCAAGGCTCTGATTCAGGAAAAGGATAGATCTAGGAGGAGATAAACAAGGGCCTCTGAAAAGAAGAGAGACCTGTGGAAACTGCCCCCTTTCCCAGAGGAGGCAAAAGGAGGTAGTGGGCTATCAAAAGTCTATGGTAGAATTACTCATGCCATATTCCTACGAGTGGATGCCTACCCATTTGACTCTCCAACTGCTGCTGTTGTGAAAGAGCTCCTGTTCTGCTAGTATAATGGGGGTTAGGGTGAGGGTACGTCCACCATAACTCAGGCAGTTTCCTTTAATTCTTTGAAGGTGTAGGAGGAGATCAGAGCTGGTCAGGGAAAAGCTAGGTGGCCTGAGCATGTCCGTGTATCTCTATCTCTCTGTATTTAGTGATATGTATATAGAGATAGAAAAATCTATCACAGTTTTGATTCACATGCATTTTAATGACATTATTATTGTTGTGCTTCATGGTAATTGGTCATATACGATAAGGAGCTGACATACGTGACTTACGCATATGGTTTTCCAGAGCCAAATCAGGTTTATGGTTTTACTTTCTGTATATTTGGCCACTTATAATAAATGTCCATGTTGATAGCATTCCTTGATACCAGGTTCTATCTAATTCACATCATCACTGGCTTAATTCTAACTGATAAATCATCTTCAGGTACCCTGGAATAAAACATGGGATTGGGAAATATCTGGCTAGGATTTGACTCACTCTTTTCTTGAGATTCCTGGAGTGCTGAGCTGGGTCACAGGGAGAAGGGAGCCAAGTTTATAAAGGGGCCAAAGGAGTTACTTGGAGAAAAGGGATAGAGCCTCTAACAATTCACTTTCAAGTTCAAACTCTTTTTAGAACCTTATGTCTAGAGTCATACTTTTAGGACTAAGATGATTCTTTTGACTCAAAGTTTGAGGATTCAGATGGTTGTGAATGAGTTCTGCTAACACAAAAGGACACCAAGATCCCAAATGAGAGCCCATTGGGAAGGAGGAGGGAGTCTAGACTAGATGACCTGGGCTCCACACCAGAGATTAGAGGCTCACAATTGAAACTAGTTCTCGAAAAGCCTGGAATCCTCTTTGGTATTTATTGCCTGTGATTTGATAATAAGCAATTTGGGAGATTCTTGATTGGGGGGGCTTAAGTTTAAGATATAGTTTAGAGCAAAATCATGTTTCTGACTTGTTTATTCTTAGTGGTAAGACAACCTTAATGCAACAAATGACTTTAAAGGTCTAACTATGAACACATCATAGATCCATAAGCCTAAATAATTAGACTCCAGCAGGTATCTCTAGCCTGCCCACTTGTTTCTTTTTCCTAATGTTGATAACTTACTAGATTTTTAAGCTGCTTAAAAGCCAGAATCATTGCTTAATTCTTCTCTATCTCCATTACTCACGGTGTCTAGCATGTGGCAGATGTCAGTAGTTGTTGGTTGGTTAGTTGAATAAATAAGTGGATGAATTTCGGCCTCAGAATTTATTATGTATTTCTTCCTAGTTCTATCATAAGATAACTTGAGGGCCAAGTTAGAGTCTTTCATGCTGTTGAAGTATACCAACGTATGTTATGTCATTTGTTTTAAAGGACAATCACTGAGTTTGGGTTGAAAAGGGTCAACCCCACCATTCCTCAGATGCATGAATGGGTTGTCCAGTCTCCCTGATTCTTATACCATATGTTATTTTCATCTAGCACTACAGAGGTATCTATCAAGCAGTTTTCTAAAGCTCCCTGAGCCATCTCTGCTCATAAAATTAATTCTAGCTTTCTTTTTCCACCTCTCTCTGACTTTTCTCTTGAGCAAATAACATTTTTTTCTTTTCCTTTCCCTCCTTCCCTTTTCATTTTCCTTCCTTCCATCCTACTTTTCTCCTTCCTTCTTTCTTTCTTCTCCCTGCCCCACCAATTCTCATCTCTGACTAGTGATCCATAGTTCTTGTTATAACTTTTAAACACTCACATTTAGAGCTAACTACTTGTCTACAGGAAAAAGAGAATAATATAATGACAATTAAGGACAGACATTCCACTAAGACATCTTCTTCTCCATTTTCTCATCTTGATATTTCCAGGGGGAGAGGCAAGCATTAGACTGAGTGGGTGAGAGAATGCCAATGGCTGATGAAAGTTAAGAAAATGTTTAATGTTATTAATTCACAGTGTTATACAAATGGAAATTGCTATGAACATCAATTTTTACCTCTCAGATTTTCCAAGGTTAAGAAAACAAGGAAAGCAAGAATTCCTTGGGGTATTTTTCTGCTGAAAACATAAAATCATTTATACATTTTTATGGGAGGTCATTTGGCAAAATATCTGAAAGTTTTAAAATATGTATTTCTTTTGACCCAGACTTTCCACTTTATGGGCTTAATCTTTAAGAAAAATCAGAGACATGCACAAAGATTTATATTTTTAAAGTTTATTACTATTTATAGTAGTAAAAATATCTGAAATATTTAAATAAATTATAGCATGTTATATACATGAGATATTATGTTTAGGGTCTGTTGTCACATTATGAAAATCAGGACACAGTATTCATTTTTTGACCCGATATAGACAGGTATAGGAAAATTCTAGGAGTGCCTATGCTGATCAGATTATTCAGCTGACTCCGTGGATCATCCTTCCTATGGGTGCTGTTGGATGGGGTGTCTGGCCGTATTCCCTTGTCTCCTTCAGAACTTTCTAACTACTGGAGCCTCCAGGGGTAGAGGAGAAGGAGGACTATTTTTGAAGATATTCTTAATGTCTTTATTTCTTGTCCAGCAAAGTGAATAGGAGTACTAAGGAATAGTATTACTTAGGAATAATAATATTTAGGAATACTAAGCAGAAATGATAGAAAGATCCCTGTTACCTATTTCCTCTGAAGTCTATTCAGGGAAAATTTCAAGATATCTTCCCAACACTCCACCCCCTAGTGTTCCGCATACATTATAGGAATGAAAACTCAAGGATGCGGCCAATGAATGTTTCAGAAGTCAGCCTGAATTCAGCACCAGAGGGATAGAAATAAATACCCTCTCCAGGGCCTCTGGAGATGATAGAGGTCATCCCACTATTCAAAAGACAACTCAGTCTAAGACTGAGACAGTTGTGGTGGCTTACTTCTGGTCACAAATAAGTGACCTCATAGGCACAGAGCTGGGAATAAACCCAAGTCTCTCTGCTCCTCTGCATTATAGTTATTACAGTTTATACAAAGTTGTCCCACTTATTCCAGCCCAATGAAATCTGAGAGGTAGGATAACCTCTAACGTGGCCTTTGCTAATTTTAGAAACATTTCACATTTCAGTGGGCTCATAGGTCATAAAAGATGAGTGTCCAAGAAGTTATGCATCCAAAAAGTTTTATGCAGTGCTGTAAATATAACCATCAAATAAAATTGCAAAGGGGTTTCTTTCTCTGGATGCAAGACTGCCTGAGACCAGCAGAGACTGAAGCTGCACAGCTTCAGTTTCACAGGTTATGTTCCCCCCAAATTGTTTCCAAATCCAGATGCCTGGTGATGAATGTTGTCTCTCTCCTCTCCTACTGGGTAATTGATATTTATTATAAAACTAAACAGGAGCATGTGGGAAAAAGAATTCTGACAACTGCTAGTTTCAATATTCAGTTTTTTCTCAGTTCATCTCTCCTAGGCATAATCCTCATGAATGTCACACTCACTGACATATTCCTCTGTGATCAACCTCCGTTATCATCATTTTGTTTCTCCCATACTGCCCAAGAGCCCTGTGCTGGGTATGAGGTTTCAAAGCTATGTCAGAAAATATAAGGACTATGAACTATTGTCACATGCCCAAACCTGGCAGTTGTGTCTGTAGATTAGGATCAAGGAGTTGGTTCTGCTGAGGGGCCCTCCTATTTCCTGCTGCACTTCCTCCCTGGTGTGAAGAATTTCTGGCCCAGAATTAAGAGAAGAATTTAAGCCACTGGCTCTTTCTGAAGCTTTCTGATGCCAACCAAGACATCTGGGGTGTGACCTCAGCACTCCCTACTGGCATCAAGTTTGGCACAAAGCTCTGTGGTGTCTGAGATTTCTTTAGTCCTGACAGCCTTTATTTCTCACTCATCTCACTCTTCTGCCAGCCATCAAGACAACAGTTCATGCTTGCATAAATCTGGCAAGGGCCCAGGATATTTTTGTGTATTGTCGGGGAGGGGCTGTCACTCTTTGTTGGTACGGAGCCCTGTCCGCTTGCTCTTTGTGGGATCTGGCCTGGAGGTCTGGGGCTAGGTTTGGAGGTCTGGGCAATATGTGAATCAAGAGCTGGCAACCTGCTAATCTAACCTAAATGTTGCTTTTGGAGAGATTTTTCATCAGGGTCAAGGGCTCTAAATGCCATATGTATGACATTTAGAGCAAGAGTCAGGACCCAGGAGGTCAGCAGTTTAGCAGACCTTGGGACAAAGTGAATGGCAAAAGAATAAGAGTAGGAGCAAATGAAGAAGATCTAATAATATAAAGAAGGCAAATTTTGGCAAAAGAGCTTGGCTTGTACAACATTTTGAAAAAAAAGATTAAATCAGTTCACATTTAACCCTAGAGTATTTCATTTTCAAATCTAGATTCCCATCTCCTTTTGAAGCACTTTGTAGGTCTCCAGCCCAAGTAAGATAAGACAATCCCATCCAGAGTTCTCTTCAACCATTTAGCTCATCCCAGAGGAAAATGCTCATTTCAGGGGTGCATTTCTTGGTCTTCATTTTCCATTTTCTTCACAAAGCATGAGGTGGAGTACACAAGACACATATTATTTTTTCCTTTGGGTTTTCTCCTGAGGAATGGTTCATTATTTAAATCAAAGACTAGAACTTAAGAAACAGAATACCATCTGGCATTCTAATGCTGCTTCTATTTCATACTATGATTTTTTGCTCCCCCAAATCCTTTCTCCAAGTCACACTCTTGAGCCTGTTTTTGGTGGAGAAATAATGTATGAAAGCCCACACTTGACCTCAGTGTCACCATTGTAGGGGAACCAGAACAGGTTTTCCAGACAATTTTTTAAAGGAGCCCTTTTAAAAATATCACTTATGCTTCCATGATAGTGGTCAGACTTCCCAGTATCCAATAAGAAAAGTTTTTTGTATTCATTTATTAAAATATCTTATTGAGAGACTAGTAAGAGTCCAGGATATGGACTGCCAACAAAATTAACATAGTCTCTGAGAGTTGGGCCATAAAGAAGGCTGAGTGCCAATGAACTGATGCTTTCAAACTGTGGTGTTGGAAAAGACTCTTGAGAGTTCCTTGGATTGCAAGGAGATCAAACCAGTCAATCTTAAATGAAGTTATTCCTGAATATTCATTAGAAGGACTGATGCTGAAGATTCAAAACTTTGGCCACCTGATGTGAAGAGCCAACTCATTAGAAAAGACCCAGATGCTGAGAAAGATTGAAGGTAGGAGAAGGGGACAACAAGAAGGGATGATATGGTTGGATGGCATCAGCAACTCAATGGGCATGAGGTCACAAACAGTCAGACACGACTGACTCAACACAACAACAACTGCCTTCACAGACATTATAGTCCAGTGGGGGATAAAAACATTAACTGTCAAAGAATAACTCACAGAAATAACTACATACTCACCATTTAGGAGTCAGGATGAGAAAGTAGAGAGGAATCTCCCCTGTGGAAGTGACATCTGTATGACTTGAAGATGAGTAGGACTTAGTCCTGGGGTGGGAAGGCAAAGGCCCAGAGTAGGAAGCAGCCCCTCCCACCAAGAATATTTCCACATGGGGAAGGCCAGGCTGGGGTGGGAGGGAAACTCACTCAAATGTAACTCACCTGTTTAGGAAACCATTGGCTGGAACTGGATTTTACATGCCAAAGCAAAGGGCCTATTTGGTTCTTTCAAGAGTACCCAGAAAAGCTACAGGACTTGCTTGAGACTTCATCCTAACATGGAGAAAGTGAGGCACAGAAAGCAGAGTTGATGGTTCACAGGAGAAAGAATAGAATTTCATGTTGATTTTAGTTTGTCAAATCCTACTCATTTACTGAAAGAATTAGGAAAGATTCTGTTTGTTAAATATCTGCGTTCAAGGAGCATTCCCTGGGTACCACACAGAGAATGGCTTAGAAAAAAGTAAGGGTCCTTTCAGGGAGACCCTTAGGAGGATGAGTAACCTTGGGGACAGATGAAGTCTGGAGGAAGGTGACAGCAGGAGGGTGGAAAGATGTGCAGACATATGAGATGCAAACCTAAATACATAATATTAATAACAAATTGCTTAGGAATTTAGTGATACCTTTAGAGTTTGTGTTTGTTATATCATTATCCCTACACATTTTAAAAATAGTAAAACCCTTTGCAATTACCCAAGGAGATGATGGAATTCCAGTTGAACTATTTCTTTTTTTTCTTTTTTTAATTTTCTTTACTTTATTGTGTTGGTTTTGCCATACATTGACATGAATCCGCCATGGGTATACATATGTTCAAATCCTAAAAGATGATGCTGTTTCAATGCCATTCACCCATATCATCCCACCCTTGCCCTCTCCCATAAAGTCCAAAAGAGTGTTATACATTAATTATCATATGTGAAATCAATTGCCAGCCCAGGTTTGATGCTCAGGGCTGGGGCACCGGGATGACCCACAGAAAGGGAATCGGGAGGGAGGTGGGAGAGGGGTTCTGGAAGGGGAACATATGTATACCCATGGCAGATTCATGTCAATGTATGGCAAAACCAACACGATAATATAAAAATAAATAAATAAATAAATAAAACAAATAAAAAGAAAAAAAGAGATGATGCTGTGAAAGTGCTGCACTCAATATGATGGAAAATTTGAAAAACTCAGCAGTGGCCACAGGACTGGAAAAGGTCAGTTTTCATTCCAATCCCAAAGAAAAGCAATGCCAAAGAATGTTCAAACTACCACACAATTACACTCATCTCACATGATAGCAAAGTAATGCTCAAATTCTCCAAGACAGGCTTCAACAGTACATGAACTGTGAACTTCCAAGTGTTCAAACTGGATTTAGAAAAGGCAGAGGAGACAGAGATCAAATTGCCAACATCCACTAGATCATCGAAAAAGCTGGAGAGTTCCAGAAAGACATTTACTTCTGCTTTATTGACTATGCCAAATCCTTTGACTGTTTGGATCACAACAAACTGCAAAATTCTCAGAGACGGAAATATCAGAGCACCTGACCTGCCTCCTGAGAAATTTGTATGCAGGTCAAGAAGCAACAGTTAGAACTGGACATGAAGAGCAGACTCGTTCCTAATCAGGAAAGGAGTACATCAAGGCTGTATATTGTCACCTTGCTTATTTAACTTATAGGCAGAGTATAGCATGTGAAATGCCAGGCTGGATTAAGCACATCCTAGAATCAAGATGCTGGGAAAAATGTCAATAACCTTAAATATGCAGATGACACCACCCTTATGGCAGGAAGCGAAGAAGACCTAAAGAGCCTCTTGATGAAAGTGAAAGAGGAGAGTGAAAAAGTTGGCTTAAAACTCAACATTCAGAAAACTAAGATCATGGCATCCAGTCCTTTCACTTCATGGCAAATAGGTGGGGAAACCATGGAAACAGTGAGACTTTATTTTTGGGGGCTCCAAAATCATTGCAGATGGTGACTGCAGCCATGAAATTAAAATACACTTGCTCCTTGGTAGAAAAAGCTATGACCAACCTAGACAGCATATTAAAAAGCAGAGACATTACTTTGCCAACAAAGGTCATCTAATCAAATCTATGTTTTTCCAGTAGTCGTGTATAGATGTAAGAGTTGAACTATAAAGAAAGCTGAGCACCGGAGAATGGATGCTTTTGAAGTGTGGTGTTGGAGTAAGCTCTTGAGAGTCCCTTCAACTGCAAGAAGATCCAACCAGTCTATCTTAAAGGAGATCAGTCCTTGAATATTCATTGGAAGGACTGATGCTGAAGCTGAAACTCTAATTCTTTGGCCACTGATCTGAAGAACTGACTCATTGGAAAAGACTCTGATGCTGGGAAAGATTGAAGGCAAGAGGAGAAGGGAACAATAGAGAATGAGATGGTTGGATGGCATCACTGACTCGATGGACATGAATTTGAGCAAGCCCAGGAGTTGGTGATGGACAGGGAAGCCTGGCATTCTGCAGTCCATAGGGTTGCAAAGAGTCAGACATGACTGAGCGACTGAACTGAACTCAACTGAAAACACTTTGTGGTATAAAGTCACCAGGATTTTATTAGGGGCAAAGCCTGAGGAAAGGAAACAGGGAAGTGACCAGTGGCAAGGTGAGGGTGGTGGGGGCTGTGACTTGCAATGCCTCTGACACACTGATGGATTTCCTTTAGCCAATGGGGTTCTCACTCCTTGGAGGGTGAGGTCCGTGAAGGCTTTCTCATGACTGCCGCACACTTCAGTAGGTGTGTTTTATTCTTTCAGGCTACAGATAGACCCCGAGAGTCTAGGGGAGCCAGGATCTCTGCAGTAACTCTGACATTTCTCCTAACTTGGAATAACTCAGAGATTCAGAGGTGGGAAATAGGAAACAAGAGTAGATATATCTCTTACCTTTCTCTTTACCTAACATCTCTACGCATTCTCCTCTTGTCCTGTTAAATCCCTCTCACTTCTAGTATATCACATTCACAAAAACTTCTTTCTATGAAAATAAATTTGTTTCCTAGTTTTCCATTCTCTTACATACTTTCTCATCATTCTCCTCCCACTTTGACCATTCTTTCTGCCTGGCCAATTTCTAATCTTGTTTTTCTCAGTCTCTCTCTGGCTGCTGAAAGTTTTAGACAGGAAAAAAAAAAAAAGAACACGCTGCTTCATTTACTAAATATTGAAGCTGAATAACTTCTATTGATCTTCCTGGAGCTCTTAGTTGTTTCTTATTGGCAAATTATGGCATGTCCCTCAAGACTGCCCTAAATTCCTTGAACTGCCTCAAATCTCAAAATAACCTTTGATTCAACCTCAGGAGCTGACATCACTTCCTACTCTCCTGGCTGTGAGACAAGGGGTACTTAACTGCTTAGGATCTTAGTTTCCTCCTCACCATAATGGGGTGAACCAACAATGGTTCAAGGGCTGTGATGAGGATTAAGTAGGCTATGTGTACAAAATTACGGTGGTTTGTTAGTTATTATTATATCCAGTAATAAATTATATTAGTAAATTATTTTTCTCCTCTGAATCAAATTTCAATAAACTAAATATTGGTTAGTAGGCTGTTGGACTTGAATGGGCTTATTTTGAACATGGAGAAACAAATTCTTTTCTTTGTCAAGGCAGTTAGCTTTGTTTGAAAGGCGAAGCTTCAAAATGTTATTTCATTCTAGTATGTCTCTAGGCCTGAGATAATTAATAAATCACACCCAAACTCACAGTGAAATAATAACCTCATACCCAAAGATAGTCTTTTGTTTCAGAAATTATTGCTAAAACAAAATGTTCCCTGTATTTACATTCTTGCGGTGTAAACAGCAGGAGAATCTAGTCACGTATTTAGCTTTTAGCTCTTTCATTCATGCTCACATATTGTTTACTGCATTATTCAGTGTTGGAAATGGCAGTCATTAAGCTGACTCCTACTTTAGTTTTTCTGTCATTGCTCTAGTCACCTTAAAAATTAGCTTTTTGTCTTATACATAAGACTCCCTAATTAAAACCAGACTCTCCTCATTTGGTCTTATTCTTCCCTGCTTCTCTCAGATGAATTTCTTTATGTTTACAGACTGCTTGTTGTCATAGGAAGGAGCAGCAAACACAGGGGAAGAGAATATATTAAAGTCATGCACTCTCCCCAGTCTGCTTCCTGGGTTTGAATTTGAGCTTTAAATTCGAGCTCACGTGTTTAGTTCCACTCTAGGTCTCAGCTCTGCCATCAGAAATAATGTGTTTCTGTTGATTGACGCCTTTATTAGTTTGCTCAGGCTGCCATAACAAAGTACTTAAACAACAAGAATGATTTTCTCACAGTTTGAGGCCAGCTGTCTGCGATAAAGTAATAGGAAAGGTGGGTTTCTCCTGAGGTTTCTTTCCTTGGTAGATGGCCATCTTCTCCTCTGTCTTACATGTTCTTTCCTCTGGACATGTCTGTAGCCTAATCTCCTCTTCTTACAAGGACGCCAATCCCATATATTCTAATTTTGCCTTAAGTTCCTCTTTCAAGGCCCCGTCTCCAAATACAGTCACATGCTGAGGTCCTGGGGGCTGAGGACTTCAACATATGCTTTCAGTCCATGAAACTTATTGGGGGAGAGCAGGAGGAAATGTGTTTTTATTAAAAATTCATAGTTGCTATTGATTAGATAAGACATCCAGGCAAGCAACTCAGCATGTAACATTTTGAAGGAAGCATCTTTTTTCATAATGCACTGTGATAAAAGTTTGATGAGATGCTTTAATAAAAATATATAAAGATTTGTTCTGACTGCAGGAGCAGGACAGGAAAAATAGCAAACAGGCTGGATGTCCAAAGGGGTACAACGATTGCTTTGGGATGGAAAAATAAATTAGAAGAATGCTTTATTTGTTGACATAAGCGTTCTTTCACTGTTACTTCAAGTCTTAGAAGATAAAATAATGAACTATTTATGCTTAATAAGTGGTGGCCTCTAAATTTCAACCCAAGTAGCTCTCATGGCTCAGATGGTAAAGAAGTCACCTCCAATGTGGGAGACCTGGGTTCGATCCCTGGGTTGGGAAGATCCCCTGGAGGAGGGCATGGCAACCCACTGCAGTATTCTTGTCTGGAGAATCCCATGGACAGAGGAGCCTGGTGGAATACAGTCCATGGGGTCTCAGAGTCAGACAGGACTGAGGACTAAGGCCAGCACAGCACAGCACTCGTACAGAGATATAAGGATACTGACACAGAGATAGGAGGGGGCAGTTAGGGGCCCTCTGTTGCAAGCAGTATCCTCCAAAAACTGAAAAAAGATTCCAAATTAGTTTCAAATGCTCTCACATCCTTTAATCTGTGGGACAGGCTTTTCTGACTGCTTAAAAGGAATAAACAGGAGCAAGATATCTGAAGGTCAAGTTCAATGTCTGCCTCCTCTACTAGAAAAATATTTTGGTATCTCTTTCCCTAACTGGGAAGTCTTCATCTTTGCATCTCTCCTTTGACCAAATATCATACAGTCCTCCTGAGGATTGTCATTAAAACATTTAATTCAAGTAATCACAGAATCTTTTTTTTTTTTCCAAGAAGGAAGAACCCTGAAGATTTAGGCCAACCTTCTCCTTGATTTAAAATTATTCACAAGTAGAGTTTTCTAGGAGGTCAGCTGGAGCAGTCTTAGCACCCAGTCATATTTACTATTGTGTCTGTATTACAATTCAACTTGTCCTAGAAAATCCTGGTCTGGTCACATATATTGCCCTGTATAAACCTAAGAAGCTTCTTTAAGAGTCATTGTAAAGACAGTTTATTATTACTTGCATTAAATAGTTGTGGTTTGTATATTATGCTAGTGAATTTAAGTAAGTCACATAAATGGGTCTGCAACATGCCCAGAAGATAATTGTTACATATTTAAATAAATAGAACATGCAGTCTTGCACTTCTTGTTCCTGTAAAAATCTCTTCATTCAAAACTATTTCTGGTTACTGTTTAGCACTGCATCTGTTGCAGCACCATCCAACAGATGTTTCTGGGATGATGGAAATGTCCCAAAATACCTTTACTAATACACAAATTCTGAGAAGTGAGCAAGCTTGGATATCTCATGCATTCATTCATCAAAACATTGGCTAAGAGCCCAGTGTGGCCTAGATAATGTGTCTAATAACTGGGCATATAATGGTGAACAATATATAGTCCCTGCCTTTGGGGAGCATAAGAGCTAGTGACTCAGACAAATTGGAATACCAGAAAATAGTTTGTTATAGGGGCTGAGGAAATACACAGAGAGACATCTAACCCAGCTAAGTACGGGCAGCTGGGGATTCACAACTTCCAGCATGCTTTGTACTTCAGTGAATTACTCACAGTAGGCCTGGCCTCATTCCCCACTTTAAAAAGGAGGAATCAGTCTCCAAGAGTTCTGTGATTTACCCAAGTCCATGTGAAAACTACTCAACGAGATGGATTTAGTTGAGAAATTCATAAGCTTTTGACTGCTTTCTCAAAAAGTCAATTAACATTTCTTCAAAGTTGATTTTTAAAGTCACCCAACTTCTACCTCTCACTATAAAAATAAAAAAAAAGGGATTTTCAAATAAGGTAAGAGCAGTGAGGCACCTACTGCAGTACTTTACATTAAATTAAACCTATGAATGATTAGTTAATGGTACATGCATAGGCATATTATTTATAGTGGATTACATTTTGCTTGTTATTCTATCAAAAATAGTGGATGTAATAAACTTTGTTAAAAAGCAGTACTTCAACTTAAAATAATTCCACTTAACTGCTGTCCCGTCATGCTTGCACTAGTGACAAGTAAGTGAGTTTTCAAGGCTCAATTCTTGAGCTTTGCAAAACTATATGATAAAATTTTTTTGAAATAGACATCTTTCTTCAATGACGTCCTAGAATCAGAGGGAAATTAAGCAAGAATATAAAGGTAAATAGAAACCACAAATAGTGAAAACAATCTCTGAATAGCAGAAATCAATTTTCTAAGGAAGGAAGGTGGGACACAAAGGGATGGAACAAGAACATTTTTATTTTGAGCATCTGTGATGTTCATAAAATGAAAGGGAAAGGCAGATTGTTTCATCATCTGTGGGGCCACAAGCTCAGTACTACAACAATCTAAGAATACTAGCTACATTTACTATTATCTTCCACATTCAGCTGGATGGTTCTCACTTGGGGTTACTCAGGCACTCGTGGCCAGATGTTGGCATCTAATGGCTCAGCTGGGCTGGTGGTCTGGAGGACTCACGCACATTGCTAGCCAATGGCTGGGAGCCTAAATAGGACTGTTCACTGCAACAATACATGTGTTTCATGAGCTTGGGTTTCCTTCAGTATGGTGGCTGGATTTGTAAGAAGAGTTTCACAAGACCAAGTATTGCAAGAGACCGAGGAGGAAGCTGCAAGGCTTTTGAGAATGTGTAACATTGCTTCTGCCACCTTCTGTTGGGAAAATAAGTAACAAAGTTCAAATCAGATTCAAGCAGAGGAAAACTGATGGGGAGTGACAAGGTCACATTACAGTAGAGCGTGCAGCTGGACCAAGGAAGCAAGAGGTGCCTAGTAAGAAGGCAGATCTCATTAAACCCATCTTTGGAAAACACAAGTTGTCAGTCTTGTCTCCAGATACAACAATTCACATCACTCTTACATGTGACATATAATTACTCCCAAAATCTCATCAGCCCAAA
Source organism: Antilocapra americana (assembly GCA_007570785.1). Classification (NCBI taxonomy): domain Eukaryota; kingdom Metazoa; phylum Chordata; class Mammalia; order Artiodactyla; family Antilocapridae; genus Antilocapra; species Antilocapra americana. The sequence continues at coordinate 612,375 of ML664163.1, read as the reverse complement.
ATCCAGATCTTGTCATTATATCCAGTGAGGGGAGGATGTCTCCTCAGCTCTGGGTGCAGTTCTTTAAGTACAACTCCTTGGGAACAGATCTCCTTTTCTAGCTACTCTACCATATCTTCCACCCCACCTCTGCCCTTCCCCTGAAGTTCACCTAAGCCTTCTGCAGTGGCAATGCAGGTAGGGAGAAAGGCAAAATGGGGTGGGCTGTTTACATTTAATACAGTCCTAAGAACCCTTGTCCTGTCTGGACCTGGCTCTTTCTCTGTGTGCACGTGGCAGGGTCTTCATGCTCCCATTCTGAGCTCCTCAGACTGCAGCTGTGGTGTCTGGGCTGTCTGCTTCTTGAAGATTCACTTTGCAGGTATCTCATCGCCCTCCTAGCCAAGTTTCTTGAACAGGAGTTAAAATGACTAGTGGCTTCCAGCCCAGTTCAATTAAATGACACTTCTTAGCTCAGGTGATTCCACCAAAATGATAAATTGACTTATTTATTTATGAACAGAGATAAAATGTAACCCACTACCTTCTCTCCCATTTTTCCACCTCTAGTCCCATGGTAGAATGGTTTCATTGAAGGAACATTTTTTTTCCCCTGGAGAGAACATGCAGGTTGCCAGGCATCCAGGAAGTATTAATGGTTTCTCTCTGACAACAGCTCAAGTCTATAGGGCCTCACATCTCTTAATGTGAAAAGAATTGGAGGAGTCAGTTTGGGTTTCCAAAAAGAAATGAATGTCACATTAACTGCATTGGCTCTGGTGTATGTCCAGGACTCAGAACTCTTACAAATTTTCCTTCTGCTATTTCCCAAGATCTTACATATCAAAACCATGTCTTCTTGATCACTGCCCTCAAGGCTGCAATATCAAAAATTAGGATCATCTCTCATTGCTTTATTCCTTCTCAACTCCAGGCAGAAGATTGAGGTCCCTTTATTATAGACTCAACTACTTTATTTAATGAAAGTAATACATTAGAAAAAAGTAGAACTTTAAGCCCCAAACACTAAATGAGACAAAGATAACAATTTTATTTATTAATAAAAATGTAATCAATCAGAAAGATAAAACAGTGATGAAAGTTTAGATACTGTTTAACAGAGCATAAAATACAGGAAATTTAAAAAATAATACAAATAAAAGGAAAATTGGGAAAAACAGAGTAGAAGACAAATTCCTCTACAGAGCTTGGCATTTCAAATAATAAAATAATAATGATAATGACAATAACAAAGATATAAAGCATTTGAAAAATAGTTAACCCAAGTGACATAAAGTAGATGCCATGCTCTTTAATGCCTCTCTGGTTTAAGTTATACTGTATTATTTAGTGGTAAAGCCCCTTCCTGCCTTCTCCATTTACTTGGTGTAAGTAGTTTCTCAAATGCCAATTTCTCATTGATGTCTTTTCACCTGGATTAAGCATGGCATCTTATAAATGCCTTTGTCCTACACTTATTTTACTGCGTGTTCTAGTGTGACTGGTTATATTCCTGCTGGGTTCTGGTAGATCAGAGAGGCAGCAGTAATTTCGTCTCTGTATTCTCATTATTAGCACAATACATGGTGTCTGTGGTGAAAGGAAAGGTAATGCAGTGCGAGTACAGCCCACTTTATCGGTAGAAGTGGGGGCAGCAATGGAAATAGTCTCCCATCTGTGAGAGCCCGTTAATGGAGGTGAAGCGGAGCTGAGGGAACCACCGTCTGTACAGTGGCTGGCCCTTTGCGGCTGTAGCAGCCGTTACACTGAGATGAGTTAATTCCTTCTCAAAACAATACACTCACCTCAAGTGCGCTATCATTTCCCACCTGTGAGGGAAATAGCATCAGAGAGAAAAGTTAAAAGCAACTTAACAGTGGAGAACAAAGTAGGTTGAAGATATTTCAAGGTTGGGGTTGACAAGGAGAGGGTATATATAGGCCCAACCACAAAGTAAGGTGTTATCCCCACTCCTGAGTAAAACGCGGTGTCTAGACAAGCCACTCGGGCCTCTAGGCACAGGCAGCTCTGCTTTATGAGCCAGTGTGGTTTGAGGTGCACCGCCCACGCCCCTTCCCAGTCAGTCTGTGCAGCTGAGAACGAACTGGCCCAATTGCACTCCTAGCCCCCTGCCCCCACAGGAGGAAACGGGCTGTGAGTGGCCTGTCTACGGGTGTGCTGGGCTTGGAGTCTGCTCTCCAACAGAGGGCGGGGACACTGGGAGTGGGGTTGGAAATCTGTCTCCTGAAGGCTTGCTGGCCACAACTAGCATCCTGGGTTTGGAAAAGCTTCTGAGAAGTGACTTGTCACTCTCAGCAGGCAGGGAGAAACTTCTCTACTTGTGCTTTGCCAGGTCTTCCCCAGTTCCCAGGTGTGGGCCCCCTACTCACCTGCTGAGCTCTCTTCTCTGTCATGGTGGTGACTGATGGGAATTTCCATGAAGAAACTGATACAAAACAAGATGAAACCAACAGGGAGCAGATAGCAAAGCAAGCTACCAATTGAAATTGGTTTGTTCCCAAAGTGTTAATGGAAGGCCTACTTGAGATGACCTCTTCCTAAGGTTTCTCCAAGGAGGCTTTTTAGGGAAAGCCTAATGGATCTTCTTATTGGGACAGTAAGGAATTTGGTGGTTTGGTGTAGTCACAGGTGAATGAGCTGGTGAAGAAAATCTTGCTGTAGCCAAATCATATCCTTGGGAAGAGTTTGTTCTTTGTCATTCTTCTTTGTTGTGATTCTTGTACTAAAAAGCCCTGAGGTCATGTAAGTATAAATCAATCCAATCCCACAGCTCACACTGTCTGGTTTGGCAGCCAAAAGGTAATTTAAAAGATTTGATAATTTAATCAGTCTCACAATGGACCTTGTAAGGGGAAAGTCTAAAGCAAGGTGAGGATCTTCAACAACCCTCTTTTACCATCATTCTCCACTCTGTACCCTCCACCCAAGAAGTGTCTGTTTCTTCAGTTCTTTCTCTTATGCTGAACTCTCTCAACTGCCCCAGCCTCCAATTCTTAGAGCAAATGTACACAACCTTAGTGTCATTTTAGTTCCATATTAGACACACCAATGAAGAATTCCCACTGGTCTTTCTCACTGTTCCCTCCTCATTACTGATTTCTTTAGAACCAAGGAGGGCCCAGGAGATGACTTAAAATGCAAAAAAAAATTGGAATCCTTAAGCATGGAAGTTGAGAATATTCATGAATTAATCAGTTATTCATTAGTAAAATTTCTATTTTTCTGAAACCAAAAGAAAAAAAAGAAATCTTGATGAGAAGTTATACCCTGAAATGCACAATCAAGCAACAGAATAAAATTGCCTGATATTTTTCCATAAGTTTAGTTTTGGGGACTACTTTGGGAGGTGGACCTTGTAAAAGAGGAGACAATCTGAGGAAGCATTGTGCTGTAGACCAAGTTGGATTTGAACAAGTAACTGAAAGGTAAAATTTTGCTTGATTATCATTGAGCTGGATGAAAATACAGACATGAATGGTCACTTTATTTTTATAACTACATTTATACCAGGAATGTCTGATGTCAGATTAATTTATCACGTATTGGATGGAAAAAAAACTGATGAAACTTTAGCAAGAGTTTTATCAAGTATTCCATTACTGAATGGAATGTATGTACAGATCTGGAGAAAATTGGTGGCAAATCAGTAAGAAACGTAAATCCCAAAGTAGATGCTCACATGGCCACTAAATCTCTCAAATGTAGCAGCAAGACACTTTGCTTCAAAGTATGCCTTTGTATGCCCAAGAGAGGGGTAAAAATCATCAGTTTAAAAGAGGAGAGTATGTGTTAAGTCACTCAGTCACGTCCAACTCTTTGTGACTCTTTGGGCTGTAGCCAGCCAGCCTTCCCTGTCCATGGGATTTTCTAGGCAAGAATACTGGAACAGGTTGTCATTTCCTTCTCCAGGGGATCTTCCCAACCCAGGAATTGAATCCATGTCTCCAGATGTTCAAGCTGGTTTTAGAAAAGGCAGAGGAACCAGAGATCAAATTGCCAACATCTGGTGGATCATCGAAAAAGCAAGAGAATTCCAGAAAAACATCTATTTCTGCTTTATTGACTATGCCAAAGCCTTTGACTGTGTGGATCACAATAAACTGTGGAAAATTCTGAAAGAGATGGGCATACCAGACCATCTGACCTGCCTCTTGAGAAACCTGTATGCAGGTCAGGAAGCAACAATTAGAACTGGACATGGAATAACAGACTAGTTCCAAATAGGAAAAGGAGTACATCAAGGCTGTATATTGTCACCCTGCCTATTTAACTTCTATGTAGAGTACATCATAAGAAATGCTAGGTTGTAAGAAGCACAAGCTGGAATCAAGATTTCCAGGAGAAATATCAATAACCTCAGATATGCAGATGATACCACCCTTATGGCAGAAAGTGAAGAAGAACTAAAGAGCCTCTGATCAAAGTGAAAGAGGAGAGTGAAAAAGTTGGCTTAAGGCTCAACATTAAGAAAACTAAGATCATGGCATCTGGTCCCATCACCCCACAGCAGATAGATGGGGAACCTGTGGAAACAGTGGTTGACTTTATTTTTCTGGGCTTCAAAATGGCTGCAGATGGTGATTGCAGCAATGAAATTAAAAGACGCTTACTCCTTGCAAGGAAAGTTATGACCAACCTAGACAGCATATTAAGAAGCAGAGACATTACTATGCCAACAAAGGTCCATCTAGTCAAGGCCATGGTTTTTCCAGTGGTCATGTATGGATGAGAGAATTGGACTGTGAAGAAAGCTGAGCGCCGAAGAATTGATGCTTTTGAGCTGTAGTGTTGGAGAAGACTCTTGAGAGTCCCTTGGACTGCCAAGGAGATCCAACCAGTCCATCTAAAGAAGATCAGTTCTGGTGTTCATTGGAAGGACTTATGTTGAAGCTGAAACTCCAGTACTTTGGCCACCTCATGTGAAGAGCTGACTCATTGGAAAAGACCCTTATGCTGGGAAAGATTGAGGGCAGGAGGAGAAGGGTATGACTGAGGATGAGATGGCTGGATGGCATCATCGACCCGATGGCCATGGGTTTGGGTAGACTCTGGGAGCTGGTGATGGACAAGGAGGCTTGGCATGCTGTGGTTCATAGGGTCACAAAGAGTCGGACACCACTGAGAGACTGAAGTGAACTGAATTCCTGTGTCTCGTGCACTGCAGGCAGATTCTTTGACCCACTGAGCCATTGGGAAAGCCCTTAAAATGTTACATACTTTCTAAAAAGTATTTGGTATAAAGATATACATTTTCTTAGCCAGGACAAGTTGCTAGTCAGAGTTTCAAACTGAAGATTGAATTGCTATTTTTCCTTCATTAATAAAAGAAAAAAGCACCATGACAAAGGGTAAAATAGGGAAACATATGAATTTACAAATTTGAGAATAAATTTGTACTCATAAATTTAGATTATTTAGCAGATTATTCTTCAGGGCTGAATATTCAACACATAATATATGGAGTACCCTGTGGATATTTATTAGCACAAGACAAGACAAATGCAAACAAGGAAATGCTTAAGAGCTGGGTAATAGTTTTAATGATAGAGAAATGAATTGCTTAGGACTCATTTCATTTATTGTTGCTGTTCACTCTCTGTCATGTCTGACTCTCTGCAACCCAATGGACTGTTCTTTGTGGTCCCATAGACTGTAGCCCACCACACTCCTCTTGTCCGTGGAATTCTCCAGGCAAGAATACTGGAATGGGTTGCCATGCCCTCCTCCAAGGGATCTTCCAAACCCAGGGATTGAACCCTTGTCTTCTGTATAGCAGTCAGATTCTTTACCGCTGAGCCACCAGGGAAACTCCATACACAGTGTTCTCTCTCCTCAACTCATGGCTTCAATGATTGAACTACTGAGAAGGCAACAATATTTCACTCATGAGACAAGAAGACATGCACAAAAGTCCCTTTTTCTTCTGGCCACCTTTCTAACATTATTTTTGTGTTATGAAACAACATATTGTTGTTATGTTGTTAACATATTGTAAAGAGAATATACTATGATGTATCCAAGAAGCTGAAAGAAATTTCAGTTAGAATAATTCTGCTCCCAGACCACAGGAAGAGGAAAGCAAATCTATTTCTGCCAATTTAATAACCTTTGGTCCTTTCAAGTTCCAAGTCCATTGCCAGGAGAATCAAAACTTTCATTATGAAAAAATTTCTTAATAACAAACATGAGGCAGAAAAAAATTTTAAAGTAGTACACTCCAACCTAAATTAAACACATTTAAAAAAGAATTTACAGATAGGAAAAAAAACCACTGAGGGGTAAAACATGGAAAAAATAGAACAGGAAGATTATAATAAAAGACAAACTGTGTACCCAGGAAAATTGACCCAGACTGGATAACATATATATATATATATATATATATAAAAGATATATAATATATATGTATAATATGTATGATATGTATAGTAATACAAATCAGTAAAAAATAGGTAAGATGAAGAAAAGAATCTGACAAAAGTATAACTTAATTAAAAAGGAAAGAAAATCATATTTTTATGAATCTTCAACTGCTACATATATGTAAGTTAGCAGAGGAGCAATATTTTTAAGAAACACAACTGGAAAAAAAAAAACATAGCCAAGGAGTTTCAACTAAACTTTTCTTCAAGCGTTCAAGGCTCTGGGAAATAAAATTTAAATATAAAAGAATCCAGAGATAACTGGACTAAGGTGCTATACTTGAAGAATCAACCAGAGGGTTAACCTTATTCATCAACAAGATGACTGGGAAAACTGGCAAAGGAATTGATGGTAAGCAAAGGGTAAATTTAATTATAGGTGCACATGAAACATGAACATGAGAGGAAAAGTATAAAAGTAGTAGGTAAAGGCTTTGAAAACTTCAACCTTGTGTCAAAATGACAAGGGAAAAAATGAGTGGAGAAGGGAGAGAGAACAAGGAAGAGGAATGATTTTACCAACTGCTGCAAAGATAGTAAATGAGACTCAAAGTGTATCATCTAAAAGTGGTAAACCAAAAAGTATAAACAAAAGGCATTTTGAAAACTAAAAAAATATAGTAAAGGAATAAGCATAAATTTAAGCATTAGAAAAAGAAAACTTCCTAAAACCACAAAGATGTTTTTTAAAGTATATAAACTAATCAATATATAAATAATAATGATATGTTGCAATAAATATGTTGCAAAGAGTAAATATAAAAATCCAATGAAAGAATTAAACATATTGGTGATATCAATAAATCAAAACTGTTTCAATTCTCTATCAAAATAAAAAGATTGTAAGACTGACTTACCAGTAAAACCCTGTGCCACATACACGAGCTACTTTTAAAAGAAAGTGATTAAGAAAAGCTAAAAATTAAAAGATAGGCAAAGTATTACCAAGTTTTATATATGATATATATACATATATATTATATATAAGTACTAATAAAGCAGTTTGAATGCTGTGGTGGTAAAAATAGAATTCAGTCCCCAAATTTAAATGCTACACATATGGATTCTTTATAATGGTGAAGGACATGATTCAGCAAATTTATTTATATGCCAGAGAACATAGCAACCATTTTCATGAAGCAGAAACAAAAAGCGCCAAAAGAAATAGACAAAAACCTCATTTTTATTGTGGATAAAATCATATAAGATAAAATTTACCTTATTAACAAAATTTTAGGTGTACAATATTGTTAATTATATACACATAGTTATACCACAGATCTCCAGAACTTTTCCATCTTACATGACTGAAACTCTATACCCATTGAACATAAACTCCTGATTTTTTTCCTCCCCCTCAGCCCCTTGTAAATATTCTATTGTCTGAGTTTAAATAGGACAATTTTCATGGAAGAAATAGAGAAAGTTATCAAAGGACAGCTTCACAGATATACCAGGAGCAGACAGTTTCACAGGAGGGAGTGTTCAAACTTTTCAAAGAGCAGATAATTTAAATGCTATGAAAGTGTCTCCAGGTACAGAAAAAAGAGGAAAAAGCTATCAAATTTCCTCTTAAAAAGCAAGGGTAATTCTGACATCCAGAGTTTATACTTGATAAAATATAGCACAAACTTGATAGCATACTAAAAACTGTATTATCAATGAATTGATAATAAACAATTATGAATAGTTGTAAAAATTGAGGAAATGGCTATCAGCAACATGAATCCACCAGCACATTAAAAAAAAAATCATGACCAAGTAGGATTTACCCCCAGAATATAAGGATTATTCAATATTAGAGGGAATTTGTTAATTTAATTCACCATTAAATTAAGAGAAAAGTAATTTGAATATCTCCATACATATTGAGAGATATTTGAACATAAATGGATATTCATTTCTGAGAAACACACTGAGTAAAATAGTAATTGAGATACATTCTTAACATGAAAAGCATATAGTTTGATACTTTAAAGTAATCACTTTATTTAATAGAGAAACTCCAGAAGCTTTCCCAATAAGATTAGGAACAAGGCAAGAATGCCCACTATTTCCATAATTATTTCACATTGTATTAGAGGCTGCTAACTAGCAATACTGTTCTTCTTAACATGGGTGGTATGATTTTATAATCATTCTCTAAATTGTATATGTGTGTCTTGTGCATTCTTTTAAGTATCCATTTCAAACTAAAAAGGTAAAAAGTACAACATAAGGAAGCCATCTATGCATACATCAAAATGGGCTATTTGATGTATTAGTAATTTATGTTCATTTGTACACTTTAGATTTGTGATTGAAGGATATAAAACCAGGCATTTTCAGCAAAATAAAAGGAAGCATTGTAGATGCAAAACATGCAGCAGTAGATATAAAATGGTCTGTGGTCTTTTTATTGCTGGTGATAAAAATCTAAATCAATGTCAGCTGATATATTGTCAAGAAGAAAAGCACAAACATTTTTAAGATTTAAGTATGAAACTTTCATCTGCAAAAGACAGCCAATGAAAGTTAAATGTAGGTTTAACTCCAATATTTAAAGATTTTAGAGGTCATCACTCCTATCCTTACCATAAAAACAAATTGCACAAACTAAAAATCAACACCATTTCTTCGATCCATTAGAGAGCTGAGTTTCCAGTGCAAAACACTGCCCTGAGAATTAGGTAAATCCAACATCACAGTGAGATTTGCTTACCTAGAGCAGAGTCCCTGAAGGTATAAACTGATAGAAATAACTTAAGTGGTAATTGTGATGAATTGCTGATGGACTAGGATAACAGTGAGTAACTTCTGGAGGTGGGGGTCTAAGATTTAGAGGTTACCCCACCCTTTTTATCAGCTTTAGCTCCAGGAAACCCAACAAGTTCTCATGGTGATGGTATAAAAAAGATACTCCTTCTAGCTCTGCTTGGGGGAAGGAGAGTAATCATGAAATTCATCTGCCTGAAGCCTCCACCATAACAAAGGCTTACTTATCATGGGGAAAGACCTTATCAGAGCCTTGTTCCTGAGCTCTGGCAGAAAGGCATTCCCCTCACCCCAGCCCCATCTAGCTATCCTGCCTCACCTACGGGAGGTGGGGAAGAGCTATGAAAGGCAAAATCCTTGTGAAAGTCATAGCCCAGTGACATAGACCCATGAAAAGGCTGAGATTTAGTGGAAAGATATAAATTGCCTCAAACTCCACCCCCACCATGAACACACATACACACCTCACCTTCACATTTGCGAGGTTCTAGTACAGCCACAGTGGATTAGGGCTGAAAGACTTACAAGACACTGATTCCCTCTGAAGAGGAATACTCAGGGAAGCCCAGAATAAGATGGGAGGTAAAATGAAGACACTAGAGAAATTTGAAGCCTCTGTGCCTATAGCTACAGCAAACGTTAAACACAGCCCAACTCCTAGCCATACTGATGTCAATCCTCACACCAGAGACCTATGTATCTGACTTCCTGTTTCCAAACACAACATACCTGGCTATCAACAAGGTGTGGCAAAGCAAGGAAAAACAGTCTGAAGAAACAAATCATTAGAACTCCACTTAGCCATGACACAGGCATTGAAATTATCAGACAAAGGGATAGCCGCAATGAATGTGTCAAGGTCTCTAATGGAAAGCATAGACAACGTGCAGGAAAAGATGGATATTATAAGAGAAATTCTAAGATAGTCAATAAGAAATGCTAAAAAGACTCAACATGGCTGAAAAATCAGTGTCCCTAAAGATAGGTTAATAGAAAATCCCCAAAGTGAAATGCAAAGAGGATAAAGAAAATGGAAAAGAATGTAGAAGAACTGTAAGACAGTTTTTATACAACGTATATGTATATGCAATTGAAATACTTGGAGGAAAATAGAGAAAAGAATAACAGAAATATTTGAAATAATGTCACTGAGAACTTTCCTAAAGTGTGACAATACCAAGCCACAAATCCAGGAAATCCAGAAAATACAAAACACAATAAATATCAATAAAGTACACATAGATAGATCATCTTCAAACTGTATGGAACCAAAAACAACAGGAAATTCTTGAAGTCAAGCAGGGGGAAAAAAAAGAAAAAAGAAAAACCACCTACCTATGGGAGAACAAGGGTAAGAGTTACAGCAGATTTGTCAGAAAAGAAGCAAGCTAGAGGAAAGTGAAACACTTATAGAGTGTTGAAAGAAAAAAGCTTATCAACCTAGAATTCTATAGTGAAATTCTATGTGAAATTATCCTTCAAAAGTAAAGGAGAAACGAAGTCATTCTCAGACAAACAGAAATGAGGTGAATTCATCACGAGCCAACCTACTGTGCAAAAAATGTCAAGACTTTTTTCAGGTGAAAGGAAAATGATATAGGTCAGAAGCTTGGATCTATGTTAAATAAGAGACAAATTTTAGAGAAGGATTAAGTGTAGGTAAAATAACTTTTTAAAAATTGATCTAAAAATTAACTATTTAGAGCAATAATACTAATAGTATATTGGGTGATTATAACATAGTGGGTGAATGAATGAATCAATGTCACAGGGATGAGGAGGAATGTTAGAAAGTCCCTGTCTACACACAAAGTGGAATAGTTTTATTGAAGGTTGACTTAGTTAAAAATATATATTGGAAACTCTAGCTCAAACAGTAAATTTTGTTTGTATAAAATATAATTGGCATGCTAAGAGAGGAGAGAAACTGGAAATTATAAAAGACTGAAGCAGAAGACAAACAGAAGCTTCTAGCAATTAATAGAAAACACTTCAGAATCTGAGTCAGATTGTAGTGAGGTGAAGAAACCTAGAGTCTGTTGTACAGAGTGAAGTCAGTCAGAAGGAGAACAAATATTGTATATTAACATATATACATGGAATCTAGTAAAATGGTAACTGATGAACATATTTGCAGGGCAGGAATAGAGAAACAGACATAGAAAACAGACTTATGGACACAGAAGGGGATGGAGAGGGTGGGGTGAATTGAGAGTAGCAATGAAATATATACATTACCATACGTAAAAGAAATTGAGCTAGCTAATGGGAAGTTGCAGTATGACACAGGGAACTCAGCCCAGTGCTCTATAACAACCTAGAGAGGGGGGATGGAATGAGAGATGGGAGGGAGGTTTAACAGGGAGGGTATAGGTGCATACCTATAGCTGATTCATGTATGAGAGAAACCAATACAACATTTTAAACCAATTTAAAATGAATTTTAAAAGTTCTAAAACTGGTTGATGTTAATCCAAATATATCAATAATCATTCTAAGTGTGAATAATTTAAATGCATTAATTAGAAGACTGTCAGGGTTGATTAAAAAAAGCCAGGTATTTCTGATTTACAAGAAGTCATTTTAAATATAAAAGACACTGACAGGTTAAAAGTAAAGGGATAGGAAAAAATACATCATTAACTGTGAAAAGTGTAACCAGTGTAATGTAAGATGTTAATAGGGGAAATCTGGTGTGGGGCATATGGGGACTCTCTGTCCTGTCTTTTATTATAAATCTGTAATTCTAAAACTAAAAAGCCTCGTAATGAAAGTGAAAGAAGAGAGTGAAAAATTTGGCTTAAACTCAACATTCAAAAAACTAAGATCATGGCATCCAGTCCTTTCATTTCATGGCAAATAGGTGGGGAAACAATGGAAACAGTGAGAGACTTTATTTTCTTGGGCTCCAAAATTGCTGCGGATGTTGACTGCAGCCATGAAATTTAAAAAGATGTTTGCTTCCTTGGAAGAAAAGCTATGATCAACCTAGTCAGCATATTAAAAAGCAGAGACATTACTTTGTCAACAAATGTCCATCTAGTCAAAGCTATGGTTTTTCCAGTAGTCATGTATGGATGTGAGAATTGGACTATAAAGAAAGCTGAGCATCGAAGAATCGATGCTTTTGAACTGTGGCATTGGAGAAGACTCTAGAGAGTCCGTTGGACTGCAAGGAGATCAAACCAGTCCATCCTAAAGGAAATCAGTCTTGAATATTCATTGGAAGGGCTGATGTTGAAGCTGAAACTCCAATACTTTGGCGACCTGATGTGAAGAACTGACTCCTTGGAAAAGACCCTGATGCTGGGAAAGATTGAAGGTAGGAGAAGAAGGGGATGACAGAGGATGAGATTGTTGGATGGCATCACAGACACGATGGGCATGAGTTTGAGCAAGCTCCGGGAGTTGGTGATGGACAGGAAGGCCTGGTGTGCTTCAGTCCATGGGGTCGCAAAAAGTTGGACACAACTGAGCAACTGAACTGAAAAGAGTTCTAAAATTACAAGTTTATTTTAAAAGGTGGATAATGAATTATTTGAATGAAAAATAAGGCAAGACAGTTCAATATAAAGTATCTTTGAATTAGAAAGAAAAGCTGCTCTGAAATGTGCATCTTAAAGATCACAGCATCTCTTTAGCTTACTCTGAATGATAAACCATAACCGTATATTAGGCTGATAGAATAAATAATTCAAAAACTAGCCTTCTATAAAATCTGCTTATTGTTCACTAAGAACTGGTATCAGTTTATCCATTTATATGAATTTGAATTTTCAGGAGAGATTAAAAAGTTTTAAATACATCACAAATTGAGGCTTTTCATAATATTTAAGTGTAAAGTCACTGTATAATTTAGGACTGTCTAGGTTTACCAGTTTGATTTAGCACTAATTCCATTCTGTTGGTAAATGAGCATTGAGCATCTCCTATATTTGTAGAACTGTTTTAGGCATTATGGAAAATCACAAAAATGCATAAGAAATAGAGTCTGCCCTAAGAAGATTGCAAAATATAGCCTGAAGTTTTTTAACTACAACTTCTGCAACATTTATGCTTTCCTACAAATTCAGATATTTTATAGCAGAGTCAGAAATAAATTGGATCTTTGCCTTGCAAGGTTTTGATGGACAGTGCGTTTGTATGTTTCACCTGTAGAGGGGCCTACAGTGTTGTTTCTTCTCAAACACATGATAGCTCAATTTATATTGAGCTAGAATACTATTTTTTTTTATTTTAAAAAATTTATCAAAAAAAGAAAAAATTTATCTGCATTTCCTTATCTGGAAACTATTTTTTCATTTTTATTTTGGTCAGAATTAATTCATAGTTGTTCAAACACATGAAAGTTCCTTAAAAAGCTGTGAAGTACAAAAATTTATCCTTGGCCACAATTCTCAAAATAATTTATTAGCTTTGGATGGTTTTAAGGTCTTCAGCCTTGGCTTTTTGGTATCAAATAAAGACCTGGATTTCCAAGCAAAGCGAAATGCCTACATTATGATCTCTTCCATCCTAACAATTTTGCTTTTTTTAATAACAGGGCAATATTGAGCTTTTGTATTCATTAATTTGGATTAAAAGGATTATTAACTTGGATTAATATAATCATTGCTAGTGATTAATTTTGATGTTTCTAATACAAAGACTCACTGATGTAAGAAAGATTGTGGCTAATAAGAAAAATATGGATGAATATTTACTGGAATAATTTAGCAAGGGGAGACTCTCAAGTGTGAAAGTAAAAATAGCCAAAAGAGTCTTTTAAAAACAATCTTCTCCATAGTGAGAACAGGCTAAAATTGAAAAGATTTGTACCAATATGTGCAAAATACTTCAATAAGACTAAACAAATAGCAACTGTATACACAACACTTATACATTCCTTCCTTTCCCCCTTTTTGTCTAGAAGTGTCAATGCTTAAAAATAATCACTTTGTTATTTAGTAACTCTGTAGAGATTCCTTGAAAATGATAAATGATGTCAGTTAAGATTTAGTGGTGGTAAAGAGAGGGTTGGGGCAGAGTGGTAGTTTCCCACAGGATATCCATCTTGCAGCTCATGGTAAAACTAACTTGAAGGGCAGGATAATGAAATTAGTGCTTGCTAATCATTCTGAAGTCCATCATTTGCCATTTCCAAACAAGATGACAACTGCCAGGCAGCTTTATCTTGTAACACCAGAAACCCTTAGTATCTTTTAAAACTGTCACTGCACATTTTGTACAATTTACAGAAAGTTTCAGAAACTGATTATATTGGCCACCTCTGGATTTAGTAGCATGGAACACCAACCTTACTGTATAGTAAAAAAACCAAAATAAAAAACATGCAAATGCTTCTGGTGCATTCATTGCTGATGAAATCATAGGGAAAATCTCTTTTCTCAAAATGTGCTTACTATTTACTTCAGCAGATATCTAAGAAATTCTGTGTGAACATCTCTGAGTTGGACATTATAGAGCTGCAAAGATAAATAAGGTAAGTCCCTACAAGATGTGGCTATGGCCAAAGAAAAGTGGTTAAATGATTTACAGTGTCATATATTCAAGGTGGCTTCCTAGTTTGCTCAGTAGTAAAGACCCTACGTGCCAGTGCAGAAGATGCGAGAGATGTAGGTTCGATCCCTGGGTTGGGAATATCTGTGTAGTAGGAAATGGCAACCCGCTCCAGTATTCTTGCTTGGAGAATCCCATGGACAGAGGAGCCTGGCAGGCTACAGTCCACAGGGTCACAGAGTGTTGGACATGACTGAGTGCCCAAGCACACACACACACATATTCAAAGGAGGACAATTATATTTTTGGTTTTTAATTCACCCTATCTTCAGCTGTCAGATGAAATTTAGTCTAACTTCTTAAATACCCAGTGACAACATTGTCTGAAGTTCTCCATTGCAGAGCGTGAAATTGCACAGTCATGTCCGACTCTTTGAGATCACGTGGACAGTAGCCTACCAGGCTCTTCCATCCATGGGATTTTCTAGGCTAGAGTACTGGAGTGGATTGCCAATTCCTTCTACAGGGGCTCTTCCCAACCCAGGGATTGTACCCGGGTTTCCCACATTGCAGGCAGACACTTTACCATCTGAGCCACCAGGGAAGCCCAAGTACAGTTTCACTGAGCTCCAAAAAGGTCCTCCATTCCAACCAGCTCCTCCCTCTCCCTAGTTCAGACTCACAACCACTAGAAGAAACACCCATTACTTTATCCACACTATAGAATGCTTCAGCTACATCTAACCATGCTGAGTTCTACAGAGCACTGGGGCTTTTAAGATCAGTGCTGACTGTTCTTGTCCTGGGGTTAACAGAAAAATTCTTGCTGAGTCTTTGAGGTGGTGGTTCAGGATAAGTAGGGTAGTACATTGGGGAAATCTCAGAAGGCATCCCTTTGATTTTCAAAATCTCTTAGTCATAGTAAGATAATGATAGTCATGCTTCTGCCCAACGGACAAGTCTACCGAATCATGTCTTGCCCCACACATCCCATAGGTGGTATCAATCTATATTTGCTGGATGAATGCTGCTGCTGCTTAGTCGCTTCAGTCGTGTCTGACTCTGTGTGACCCTATGGACTATAGCCCACCAGGATCCTCTGTCCATGGAATTCTCCAGGCAAGAGTACTGGAATGGGTTGCCATGCCCTCCTCCAGGGGAAATTCCCAACCCAGGGATCGAACCCAGATCTCCTGCATTGCAAGCAGATTCTTTACCACTGGGCCACCAGGGAAGCCTCACTGGATTAATAAAGGTGTGAATCAATACAAAGAGCAAATAGACAACTGCTTGAGCTACAATCACAGTGTTTGCTGTTGTCTTCTCTTGTCTTCTAGGCTATTTTGAGGGGAGAGGAAACATAGTATTTCTTGCGGAAAATTTATAGTAGATGTGAAATTAAGTGACTGAATGCCATTTAGCAAAGTTAGCTATACTAGTTACTTTTCTTTTTTTAATCAACAAATATTTGCTGAGTACATCCTAAGTGCAGTCACTTTCTAGGCAGTGGGGAAGCAGTGCTGAGGAAGACAGACATGGGACCTGACTTCCTGGAGCTTAGTGTCTTGTGGAAGCAAGTAGGCAAACAAAAACATGAGCAAGACAATTTCCTCTTTTAATGTGTAATGCAAGAAACAGGATATGATAGTGTAGAATGTACCTGGGGAGATGGGTGCCCTACTTTTGCTAGAGTTATAAAGGAAAGCTCTTCTGAATATTTAAGTTTTGAGATGAGTCATTGAGGAAAAGATGGAAGAAACTTTGTAAATAAACACTTTACTCTCTCCAAGCAGAAAGGAGGATGAGTTCAAAGGCTGGAGGTAATTAAAAGTTTATCTTGATCAAGGGGAGGGGAAGGAAGTTAATGAGACTCTAGAGGAAGAGTGGGCACATTTTTTCTCTAAAGGGTCTGTCAGTAAATATTTCAGGTTTTTCAGGACATGAGTTGTCTGTTAAAATTCAACTCTGTTTTACAGCACAAAAGTAGTCATAGAGTTCATGTTCATGAGTGAGTGTGGCTACGTTCCAATAAAACTTTGCAAGAACAGGCAATGGGGTAAATTTGGCCCATGGGCTGTAGTTTGCTGTGGTCTGGAGGTGGTGGTGGTTTAGTCGCTAAGTCGTGTCTGACTCTTGTGACCCCAAGGACCGTATGTCCATGGGATTCTCCAGGCAAGAATACTGGAGTGGGTTGCCATTTCCTTCTCTAAGGGATATTTTTAACCAAGGAATCGAACCCAGGTCTCCTCATGGCAGGCAGCCATGAGGGAAGCCTGCTGTAGTCTGGACTATAGAGCAAAAGACATGTGTTGAAATTGGAACACTGCAGAGTCCAGATTATGTGGGGCCAAGGGCATAGTAAGAATTTGGAATTTTATCTAGTGGAATGTAAAGCAACTGAAAGTTCTAACTAAGCAAAGGAGTGACTTTGCCTGATTTAGTTTTTAAAATATTCTAGATGCTGTATAGGGAACAAGATAGATCACAAAACCATCAGTGTATAAGTAGGGAGGTATTTTGTGGTGGTCTGGGCAAGAGATGGAGATGCTTGGCCTCCAGGGGGCACTCATGCAGGTGTGCACGAGTTCATAGCCTTCAAATTGGGACATGAAAATTGATGAGATGTGAGAGTAAGAGACATGTCAAGGCAGCAAGTATGAGTTCTAGATTTCTGATTTGCTTTACGTTTCTCGGTGGTGATAGTGCTGTTCGCAAAATATGGAAGATGGATAAGAAATCAGAAATTCAGGTTCAGAAAGTTTTAGTTTGATATGTCTGTGAGACACTCTGAGTCATCCTATAGAAGAATACCTAAATAAACAACAATTGAGGGAAAACGGCCCATTGCTAATGCAGGTCAAGGAGAAAGGCAAAGCCAGTATGCAGTCATTCACACTAGAATGGCTTTGGAGGGAGTATACCAAAGCCCTTCATGAGATATATATATATATATATATACACTAATTATATTTAATATATATTATATATATATATATATATATATATATTACAAACATATAGATGCCAGGCTGTGAAGTTACTCAGGACCTTTGTTAAAGTGGCCCCAACAATCATTACTTTCTGTCTCAAAATAGAGGGCAACCTCCTTCTCCAGCGTGGGAAGCTGCACTTCTCTTTCTGCACTGTCAATGAGCAAGCCAACCCAGGAGTGAAAGGGGGCTGATTGCAGGCAGATAAAAATAACCATGGTAGAGAGACACAGGATGCTAATTGTGACCAGCAAACAAAGTTTGCAAGTTAGTTGTAACCTGCAAATGCGCTGCTACACATGTTTATCTTCTGGGCTTTGACCACATCCTAAAACACAGTTCAGCATATGGATTTTTCTGAGCCAGTTTGCTTACTTGAGTAATCTAGTCATAAGCATAAGAAACAATATGACCACGTTTACTGTTTTCGATTAATTCAACTTCAACTAGATGTTCCAAGGAATGCTACTGCAGAAAATAATCCTAGAAATAGGGAGCAAGTTAATGGATCAGAACCCATACTAAATAGTGTTTCCCAATCCATTCCACAGTAGTAGGCGAAGTTTCAAAAGGTACTTTTTGATCAAATATGTTTAAGTAGCATAAACTTTGTTGAAGTAGGTTTATCCCTGGTAGAATACTTAATGCAAATAATTAATATCATTCATGCTAATATGCAGTGTGAAGTCTCAAAGGATGATACAGTATTTGGTGTTTTCCAACTATTGAAAACATATCATAGTTTGACAAACATGCACACATGTATAGCAACTATATATTTTCAAGAGTCATCATCCTAGCGTATAACTTGGGTTGGTTTGCGTTACGCTTTGCTGTCAGTGGCAAAATATCCAGTTTTAGCTACTGAAGTAATTAGGGGTTATTTTCTTCAAAGAGCAAGAAACCAAGAGATGGGTTTGTGGCTTTATTGAGTGGCTCATGAATGTCAGAACAAACTCAAAAATTTCTTGACCTTTCTTTTCCTTTCAGTTGCAAAATAACTCCTGCAGCTGTAAGTACCACAGCTGTGTACAAGAAAAGGAAGAAGGAATTAGGAAGAGGTAAGAGGATGCCAGCTTCATCTGTTCCTTTTTAACAAAGAAAACAAAATATTCTTCAAAATTCCTCCTGTGGACATTTCCCTGAGTCTCATTATCTTATTACCATCAGGCCCTCTGACCACAAGTAACTGCTGCAGAGGCTGGGAGGTAGGGGGAGGCTCCGGGAAGCAGAGAACAGGATTCTCATAATTGGTTTAGCCACTGCTCTTATGTCACCTGACTTAAGCACATCCTGCTTCAAACAAATTAAACACAAGGAGAAGCTGCATCTTGACCGAGCAACTAATAGTATCTGCTGCACAGACTGTGTTACCAGACAAACTCAGCTTAACTCATTTGTCATTTTCTAATTGTGGTGAACATTATAATGTACTGCCCAGATTCCTATCCAGGAATTAAGGACTGATTACCCAGCTTCTGGGAGGTTTGCTAGAAGGAAAACAGGCCTCAAGCTATCAGCTCCCTTCAGATATCTCTGCAGGGTGAAGAGTCACCTTACCAAAGATATACCCCTTCAAGGCCATCTTCATCAACACAGGCTTGTCATGGCCCTACCCCTCCTCTTTCCCTTCACTAACCCCTCCTTGCCCTCTCCATTCTCAGAACAGCTCTGAAAGGTCATCCTATCTTCAGAGCCGGGATCCTGAAGCTTGAGACTGTATTGCCCTGTGACATTTCCCTTTACCCTGCTTTAGTCTCTTGTCTTCTCCAGATTCACCTGATCCCTAGTGCACTCCTGGTAAACCTGTCTATCTCAGCGCCACCTTCCTGAGAATCCAAACTGCTACAAAAATAGAAATTAGATGTACTCAAACTAGGTTCCTTTCTCCAGTTTTAAAGTTGGTTTGAAAGCCTGAATTTTTTTTTTAAATTAGTTAAAACTAAAATGTAATTTTTAAGGATGCCACACAATACTGACATTCACTGTCACCCCACCACTGGCAAGTGTGAGAATATTTGCCATCTGTACCAACTATTCATTTCCTCAACTGAGCAAACCCTTGATTGCTTATAAATTTTTTTAAATTTATTTTTAATTGAAGGCTAATTGCTTTACAATTTTATATTGCTTTCTGCCATACATGAACATGCATCAGCCATAAGTATACATATGCCTTATAAATTTTTTTGGAAAATAGCTTCCTTTTTCTGAATTAATTAGTGCTTATTGTAAAATTACAAAAGAGTTGAAAGTTTAAATAAGGAAGAAAAAAATTCCTGTAATCGTAACACATATCTGTTATTAATCTGTGAGTGATATCTGTCCAGACCTTTTAAAAGGAGCTAACAGTTGTTTCTTTGACTTCTGTTCAGTCATATGATTGAAGATTTGATCCACGTTCAGTCTTCCTTCCTTCCTTAACTGAAAGAATTTTTAGAAACAGGACTTGAGCAGTTCTATGCTTAAAGAGGATCTGGACAAGGACTAGAGAACCAAACCATACATCATCACTGAGAATGAGTGATGAATAACTGGTATTTGAGATGAAGCTGCAGAGACGTGGGGCTAATGCCACACACATGAGAACAAAGAGAGGAGGACTAAAAGCTTACAGGTCCTCAGAGCTGATGATTCCCTGGGCTGTTGGAGCTGTGTATTTTCAGCTTCATTTCTATGACCATGTGTGTTCTGTAGACAGCATGGCTGGCACATTGCAAGCTATGATTGGGAGGTCCAAGACCACAGCTTTGTTGTATGCTGAGTTATTTCCTGTTTATTTTCTTAAAACTAAATAACTACTGGTGCTGGGTGAAGTCTGGTTTGTCCTATGAGTTTAACTATTAAGCTGAACTCTAAATAACTACAACTGGAGGAAACTGACATTTCTATTATCACACAGATAATTCGGAGCTCTATTCTTATTATAAAAGATTCAACTAATACAGAGCTTCATAAACTCCTTCCCTGCATTCCCCCTCTTCCCTCATTTTTAATTGCAATTTAATTATTTTGCATAGGTATATCCAGATTTTCTGTTAGTTCTCAAGTCAGTTTTTAGTAGTTTGTGACTTTCTGGGAATTTATCCATTTCATCTAAGGGTTAAATTTAGAGTGGAGTGTTCATCTAATTCATATTTAATATAAGTATTGATATAATTGGATTTATATCTGCCCTTTTGCTATTTGTTTTCATATCTCACTTCCTTTTGTTCTTCTATTGCTCAATTATCTGTCTTTTATGTTAAGCAAAAACTTTTTTGATAGCATTTAAATTAGTCTGTTTGTTATTTTCGCTGTATTCTTTGAGATTTTATGTTGTGGTTAGCTGCCCTAGGGATCAAAATATTCATTTTTAACTTTCACAATTCATTTAAAGTTAGCACTGACATAATTAAAATGTAGCATATTAGTAAAGGTCTATGTCATTTCTCTTTATTTTTTTGTGTTGACATATATATATGTATATATATATATATATATATATAAAACCTTCATATATATATTATAAATCTAATACTATGTTAGAATTAAGATTTTAAACAATCTTCTAACCTTAAAGAAGTTAAGGAAGGAAAACAGTATACATACGTGCATTTAGTTTTTATTTACTTACATATTTCTGGTGACCTCCATTTTTTCCTGTGGATCTGTCTGGGGTCATTTCCTTCAACCCAAAGAACTTCCCTTGTGTTTTCAGGTCTCCTAGCAGTAAATACTATTAATATTTTTAAATCTAGAACTATATTTTGCTTTAAGGCTAATTTTACTAGGCTACTTGGTTGCCTTTTTTCTTTTTCTTTCAGCACTTTGAGTATGTCATTTCTTTCTTGTGGCCTCTATTGTTTCTTATCAGAAGTTGAGTATTAATCATACTGTAGTCCCTTTTTATATGAGTTGCTTTTCTCTTGCAGCATTCAAAACTTTTTTTTTTGGATTTCAGGAATCTCAATATGATGTGTCTTGTTGTGTTTTATTTGTATATATCTGCCTGTGTTCATTGAGCTTCTCAGTGTTCATTAGGTCTGGAAATAAATGTTTTGTATTAAAATGGGAAGCGCATAGCCATTATATTTTTAATATAATTTCTTGTCTCCTTATCACTCCTCCTTTTATGACTCCTAATACATATATTTTTAAAACTGTTCTACAGATCTTTGAGACTATTCCTTTTTAAAAAATCTTTTACTTTTGCTATTTCAAATCTGCTGCTGAGTCTACCTAGTGAATTTTTTATTTCAGTCTTTGTACTTTTCAAATCTAGAATTTCCATTTGGTTATTTCATCTGGGTTCTCAAGAGTCAATTTCTATTGACTGCATCTCCCTCCCCCACCCGCTGAATATGGGTCACACTCTTCCTCTTTAACATGTCTTGTCATGATTGTATGAATTTTGAGACTGATGTGTTGTGGTGGTAATAGAGCAGATAACTGTGAATTTTAGATAAAATTGTAACCACTGTGTATTCTATTTTTCTAAGGCTCATTGTACTGTGGGTTTCTGTTGTTTGTTTTGGTAACTTGCCTGGACTTAAACCACAGAATATCTTCTGAAACTGCATGTATCTGGTCATTTTCTTTTAGTGTTTCTTTTTTCGGGCTGTTCTGTCTACATAATTTAGTGGTCAGTCAGTGATTTGAGCAGACACCTTAATTCTCCAAGACTTCCCCAGATGTTGCCAACTGAGGTTATGTGTGTGAAGGACACCTTCAAAGTTGCAGTCAGTTCTCAAGTCTACCTTGGTGTACCATTATCAGTAGATACATGAATTTAGTTTGCTTCATTATTGATAACATTAATACTTACTTAATATTATATCTGCTAGGTTTCTCTATCAACAAATTAATATTTTTTTCTTTTAAATTAGTAAGTAATCTGTAGAGCTTTTGTCAAAGTTCGTAATTTCTTAAACTTTTGTCATTTACTTGCTAATTTAGAACATATTGACCATCTTCTCTGAATCAGTTACTAAGTTGACAGTTTCAAAATGTTGAATGTTCTACCATCATTATTCCTTCCACTCTATTTTAAGAAATAAACTCCCCTTACTACTTATTCATCATTTATTTATTTATTTTACTTATCAACATTGACTCATAGATTCTTTTCTTTCCTGCCTCCAAATTTTTTAAGTTAGCTTTATCAAAGTATAATTTACATAGAGTCAAAATCAGTTCAGTTTAGTTGTTCAGTTGTGTACCACTCTTGCAACACCATGGACTGCAGCACTCCAGGCCTCCCTGTCCATCACCAACTCCAGGAGTTTACTCAAACTCATGTCCATTGAGTCAGTGATGCCAGCCAACCATCTCATACTCTGTTGTCCCCTTTTACTCCCACTTTTAGTCTTTCCCAGCATCAGGGTCTTTTCAAATGAGTCAGCCCTTCGCATCAGGTGGCCACAGTATTGAAGTTTCAGCTTCAACATCAGTCCTTCCAATGAATATTCAGGACTGATTTCCTTTAGGATGGACAGGTTGGATCTTCTTGTAGTCCGAGGAACTCTCAAGAGTCTCTTGACACCACAGTTCCTACCACGGTTCAAAAACATCAATTCTTTGGTGTTCAGCTTTCTTTACAGTCCAACTCTCTCATCCATTCATTACATGGGGAAAACCAAAGCTTTGACCAGATGAACCTTGTTGGCAAAGTAATGTCTCTGCTTTTCAATATGCTATCTAGGTTGGTCATAACTTTCCTTTCAAGGAGAAAGTGTCTTTTAATTTCATGGCTGCAATCACCATCTGCAATGATTTTGGAGCCCAAGAAAATAAAGTCTGTCACTGTTTCCCCATCTATTTGCCATGAAGTGATGGGACCAGATGCCATAATCTTAATTTTCTGAATGTTGAACTTTAAGTTAATTTTTTCACTCTCTTCTTTCACTTTCATCAAGAGGCTCTGTAGTTTCTCTTTGCTTTCTGCCATAAGGGTGGTGTCATCTGTGTATCTGAGGTTATTGATATTTCTCCTGGAAATCTTGATTCCAGCTTGGGCTTCATCAAGCCCAGCATTCCTCATGATGTACTCTGCATACATCATGATGTACTCTCATGAGTCAAAATATACCTCTTTAAGTTTTCCCAAAAGAGTTCCCTTTTGTCCTTTTGCAGTCAATCCCTCTTACAACTTCTAGCCCCAAAACATACTAATCTCATTTCTGTTCCTATTTTAATTTCTGATTTTTTGTTACAAATGTAAAATTTTATGTATTAAGTTTGTATTATTAAATCATGCTGCACTTTCTAATTAATTATAGCAGACTGTTTTTGTAATTTTCATAAAATTGTGTCAATGGTGAGACCTCTTTCTTTACTTCTTGCTTTCCAATACAGATGCATTTATTTTGCTTATTGCTTGGACTAGAACCTGTAGTACGTTGTTGAATTAAAGTGGTGAGAGTCTATATCCTTGCTTTATGTTCATATTAGAGGGAAAACATTCAGTAACTGACAAAGATTGCCTCCTAAATGATTAAGTGTTAGTTGCTCAGTTGTATCCAACTCTTTGTGATCCCATGGACTGTATCCTACTGTCTCCTTTGTCCATGGAGTTCCTCAGGCAAGAATACTGGAGTTGGTAGCTATTCCCTTTTCCAGGGTACCTTCCCAGTCCAGGGATCGAACTCAGGTCTCCCACATTGCAGGCAGATTCTTTACTGTCTGAGGCACCAGGGAAGCCCCTACTTAATGATTAAGGATGATGTAAGTTGTAGGCTTTTTTTTTTTAAAGTATCTTAATTCTGTTAAGGAAGCTCCCTTCTATTCCTGTTTTCCTGAGAGTTTTATTTTTTAAGTCAGGAAAGCATGTTGAGACTTTTTTTCAAGTAGTCTTTTTGCCTCTACTGAAGGATCATATGGTTGTTTTGTTTTTTGAGTTTTTTTAGTTCTTAACCTGATGATTTACATTGATTTTCTAAGGTTAAACCATCTTTTGTTGCTGGAATAAATCCCACCTAGTCACAATATATTATCCTTTTAGTATAATGCTGGATTACTAAAATTTTAAGAATTTTCCTATGTATGTTTATGAGGAATAACTTTTCTATCATTTTCTTTTCTCTTAGTGTCTTTATCTGATTTTGCTACCAGGTTAATACTGACAGCATCAACATCTATGCTTACTGTTTCATATGCAGCATATGCTATACTTACTGTTTCATATGTAGCATATGCTTTTCTAAGTAATTTACATGTATTTATTAACTTTCACATTTTACATGATTTCAGACTTTACAAAACAATTACAAGAATAATACAAAGTATTCTCACATACTTTTCATTTAAATTCCTCAAATTTTAACCATTTGCCACAATGGCTTTACTATCTCTCTCCCCTCTCACTGCCTTTGAATCTTTTAACTTAAAAAATTTTTATTTTTCTTAAACCCTGGGAACTTTTCACATATAGTTTCCTTTATTATGTACTTCCTTCCATCATTTTGATATCATCTTGGGATAAATTTTGCCCTTAGTTTTGTTTGCTTGTGACAGAACCAACTTATTTTTTAGGAATCTCAGGTTACTACTTGGAAAAGGAAATGGCAGCCCATTCCAGTATTCTTGCCTAGAGACATCCATGGGCAGAGGAGCCTGGAAGGTACAGTTCTGGGATCGCAAAGAGTCAGACATGACTGAGCAACTGTCACTCACACAGGTTATTATTATCAGGTCAATACAACTGCCTTGATGAATCTAGTTAAAAATTTCAAAATTGATTGCTCTTATTTCTCTTCTGAGCTCTAGAGAAGAAGTCTCCTTACAAAATTGTTAAGTCTGTGTGTGTCAGGAGAGATATTTGTGCGTACTTAGTTGCTCAGTTGTATCTGACTCTTTGCAACCCATGGACTGTAGCCCACCAGGCTCCTCTGCCCATGGGATTCTCCAGGCAAGAATACTGGAGTGGGGAACCATTCCATTCTCCAGGGGATCTTCCTGACCCAGAGATTGAACCCAAGTGTCCTGCAGTGCAGGCTGATTCTTTACTGTCTGAGACACTAGGGAAGCCCCATCAGGAGAGATAGTCCCTATCGAAATTAAATTCATTCTCAGTCACTTACTCACACATTTTCTCTCCAGACGTATTCTCTGTTCTTCCCCTTTCTCAGACCATGCGAGGCTGACCTCTATAGACTGCTTCTTGCAAGCTGTCTTCCCTGGGTTGACTGGGTTTATGAGGAAAATGGGTGGGAGACGGAGATTGGAGGGCAGAGAACAAAACTGGGATGTTTTTCCACAGATTTCCCTTTGCCTGGTCATAACTGGCACTGATGGGGTGGGCATTGGGGTGTGTTAACAAAGCCATAGCCCCTGCCTGGCAGCCCTTTCTTACGCCTGTATATCTCACTTGGTTCCAATAGCTGATACTCCTCTAATACCTTTAAGCCTAGGAGTCGTCACGGGCTTCCTCTGTTGTTACCTGACAAGGGCTTCACCGTGTCCTGTTCCTTCCTGTCAACAGTCCCTTCATTAGAGTCATTCAGCCCCTCCTTTGGAAGGCGCTTGTGTTTTCGGCCAGGACCCTGACTGCCCATCGCTTCTCGTTCCACTTCTGCTCTATGTTCCCACTCCCTTGGGTCCTCCAACTAAAGCTTACCTTCCCCTAGAAAGCTCCGAGTCCTAAGCCTTATTTTGATCAAAATGTAATGTAATGTATGTCTTGCTTGAAGGAAGATCCACTAGAACTAGTCTCACTGTGGAAGCTATCCTGAGGATTCTAATTTTGCTACCTGTCCAGGGATATTTGAATTTTAAGGATCTACTCTTTTATAATCTCATTGAAAACATCTCAAGATGGAAATTTCTATAAAGATGGTAAAACTGATACTCTCCATGGTACTCCTCAAGTAAAGCAGGCCCCAAACGTGGAATGAGGGCAGAAAGTAAGAACCAGTTCAACAGGCACAAAAAGTTGTGAAAATACATACCTCAGAACAGTAGTTCTGCAAAATGTTAAAAGAAAAAGCGGGGGGGATGTTTCTCTTATGTGATAAGTTTTGGAAACACTGCATAATATATTCTCCTGAGAAGTGAAATTGCATATTAGCTCACTAAAATTATGAGAAGTTTTATGATAAACTGGTTTGCTTTGTTTGAGCCAGTTGTATTTCAAATAAGAACAACATTTCTCAGAATGCTTTAACTTTGTTAAAAGACATCACATAGAAGTTTGTGCAATGGGGTAAATTGTTTTCTTACAGAAAATATGGGTGCTTAAGCCTTTTACATGTAGGAAAATGAAAATTTCTTTCATTTCTGAATTTTTGTTATCTACTTTTATTTCAGTGTTTGATTTTCGGTTCTACAAGGCTATTATAAGTAATAAAAAAGATCTGAGAATCTTAGGCCAAATCTATGCAGCATTCTATTGCTTTTAGCTTTTTTTTCTTTCCATCTGAGTAATTATGTTTTCTGGAGGATCTTACAGTATAAACTTGATGAAAATATGAATCATCAATATGGTTTAATCAGATACAATTGTAACATTCTAATTAATTCTAAATAATTTCATATTTTAAAACAGCATAATTAGAAGCACAGGGGCCCTTCCATTTTGTCTCATAAAGTTGTTTTGCTTACTTTGTACTAGCTTCAGTCTTACTAAAGAATCATTTACCAAAATAAGGGGAAAAAATCACAGAGAGAGAAATTCTAATTCTATAAAACAAGGCATTTCAATGAGCCTTTCAAATAAGGAAGCACTTTTTATTCCAACTATAAAAATAGTACAAGTTATTGTGAATAATTTTAAACAATAGATCACTATGTAAAATGTAAAGTCAAAGTCCGTGATAATCTCCTGCTAATAGCTACTCTTAACATTTTGGAACTCCTTGAGAAAAACAAAACATTTTGTAACACCTTAAATATGTGTGTGTATAATATACTCATGTGTATATGCAACTATAAATAAACACACTACAGTGATAGAAAGTAATTAAAAAACTAATAGATAACCATAAAATACAGATTGGAAGCTGGGCCTCTTTTTACACTCCAGTGACCCATTTTTCTGAGAATGGAACCTCTTGCCATTTTGACACATTTTTTAGTTTCTTTTGGCAAAAAAACCTCAATCTTGTTGGCCTTAAAATCCTTATTTCTTGAGAGGTGCCCATCAAAACCACACCTTACCCTAAATTTTCTACAATATATCTAATTGCTTCAATCTTGTCAGGACATTTCTTCTTTGTCTAGCTGTCTTCTATACTTCATTTGATCACCCTTCTCATTAAACAGTAGTACAGAAGCCTCATGTTTATTTATTATTTGAACAAGACTCATGAAGGCATGATTTAAATCTCTGAATGCACTAATATATTTTGTAACAAGCATATCTTTGGGTGTTTATATTCTGATAATGTCTTCATGTGCTCAGCCATCTATATTTGATGAAAAGCTATCATTTTCCCTAGCAGATTTCAAACATCTGTGGAGCTAGGCTAATGCAGAGACACGGACTTTCCGTATGACCTTGGCCAACCTTGTTCTATCTCCTGAGTATGTAAGACTATAACTCGGGGAACATTGTAATGCAGGTCATTTTTCAGGAACATTTCAGTAATTAGAAATCGTGAAGTGGTTCGGATTTATCAGCCAAAGTTTGACAATTGTGGAAACGCCAGTCATGCAAATTATGTACAGTCATGTACGTTAACTCTTTTAAGCCAGAAGGCAATCACGCAGCAGGTACCACAGACTCCCTTATTGACCCAAAGTAGGGGGTATACCCTTGCTCAGTCCCTGCCTGTCTCCTCTGCCCTTGTCTTTTCTAGATCGTTGCCCACTTGTGTTTATGTGAGGCTGCAACCTTGAGACAGGTGAGCCTTAGGCATCTTCAGGCACTGTCCCACAAGTGTTTATCTCCTTCCCTGTTGAGCTCTACTGAGAGTTACACCTCTTGAGCTACACCATGGAATTCCTACATTTTGACCTGAGTCATTATCGCTGAGTCTGACTTTCTCTGCATCCAAAGCCAACTACTGAACACCCTTCTTGTTTCTAGAATTGTGCTTAATGGATCAGTCAGTATGAGAGCATCTTCACACCTTTGTTCCCATCCTCAGCACTGTTTTTGTTCTAACCAGGGGATGCTCCTACTTCAATGTCCAGTCTTGAAACTCTCTCTTTCTCCCATGTCCTCTGCATGGCCCACTTGGTATAAATGGAAATCTATCAATACTCTGCCCCCAAGCTAAGGTCCTGCTTGGGGAATCTATAAAGTTCTTTTTGAACCTGAGGCTTCTACCCTTCTTTCCAATCATCCTGTTTTAGGACCAAAGGGTAACCCCTCATGGCTACCTGAGCCAGCCTTCTCCTCTTGAACTGATGTTGCAGGTGTCCAAACCTCCCTAGAAATCTGAGAGTCAGCTCTTCAGTCTCTATTTCTAAGTTCTATCTAATCTTGGATGGATCCTTCTGAGTTTTGTTGTCCTTTTGTCCCTACATGTACCCGAGACTTCTGTTTTCTTGAGATCTTTGTCTGTGGGCATCCAGGCCCATTTCACACAATCTGTCGCCCAACTAATGGATGGCAGCTGAACAAAAAGTTCTCTGGACAAAGAAGTTTAGAAAAAACTCTGCTAAAAATGTTTTTCAGGTTTCCTGTTTTGTAGGATTAAATCTAAGACTTTAATATACTAATATGTATCCATAGAGATGAAAATATACAATTTTTCTAAATATATTTGTTAAAGGAGTATTTTTTTTCCCAAGGATTTCTTGAAACTTAGAGCAAAATATGTTCTATGAAACATAGTTTGAAAAAATTTTTTATAAGATTAGGCTAGGGATTCCCCATGACTTCTTTTAGTTTTATAGATTCTGGTTCAAAGATTCATAAGAACTTTTTGGCCAATTCAGTGTTTTGAAGAAAAGGTAGAACAAGGTAGAAATATTTGTTAGTACTTAGTTAACTCTGTCCAAGGAATAGTGAAGCACTTTGTTTTATTTACTAGAAAGTTCTTTTCTGTGATAGAGCAGGGAGAAAGCAGAAAACCAACATTGTTTTATTTATTCAATCATTGTGAGAATATTTATTGAGACTACAATGTGCTAGTCATTATTCTAGATGCTGGAGTGTTAAGGACAGCTAAAATCAGTGCTCTCCCTGCCCTCAAGAATCTTAGAGAAGCTAAAGCAAGCCACCTAGTATCTTTGCTCTGAGTTTGTGCATCAAAAGTCTCATTTTCAATTTTATTTTGAGTTCTTAAAGCTTTAAGTACATCTCTTTTCGTAATAAACTGGATTCAGGTTTGTCATTCCTTTATAATTAAAGAAAAGTGGCAAAGTACAAAAGCAAATATGCATAAGCACATAAGCAAATATGCAGCAGGTATATATACACAGAAATACTTATAAACTACATACACAGATATGACCAAGACAATTTTTTACCTAACATTAGAAATGAAATGCTATTATTGACATATATATATATATATATATGAATTTCTCAGAGAATTATCCAGAACACTTATTATTAAAATAAGCAAGGGTAATTGTGAA
Organism: Antilocapra americana; assembly: GCA_007570785.1. NCBI lineage: Eukaryota > Metazoa > Chordata > Mammalia > Artiodactyla > Antilocapridae > Antilocapra > Antilocapra americana. The sequence goes on along the minus strand of ML664163.1, from coordinate 582,203 downwards.
AATGCAGATTTGCACTCCAAATATTCTGATTCAGCAGGGCTAAGGAATATGCGTATTAAACTAATGCTACATAACATACTTACGCACACTAACATTTAAGGATTTCTGATACTGAGACTCCAGGATGGGAGAGAGCTGGAGCTTGTCACCATGTGGCCCTAGATTTGATAGAGAGATTCATATTGCAGGGGCAAGGTTGGCAGGAAAGAAGGCAGGCGCCCAATCTCCCAGTGGAGTTAGGTACGGAAGGTACCTGATAAGTAAGTGTTCCAAGAGTGTTAATTTCCTTTCCTCTGACACAAATCAAATAGAACACAATCAACAGCAGAGCATGTCTGGGGGCTTCTTACCGTTTCGTCCTCAGTTTAGTGTATTTTACTTTGTCTTCATATAACCTCACTTGGGAGGAGATCCCTAGATTTTCTCCTGAGAGATGGGAAATCCTTGTTGTTGTTCAGTTGTTAAGTTGAATCCAACTCTTTGCGACCCCTTGGACTGAAGCACGCCAGGCTTCCCTGTCTTTCACTATCTCTTGGAATTTCCTCAAACTCACGTCCATTGAGTCAGTGATGCCATTCAACCATCTCATCCTGCCTAGTCTAATTTACACACTGATTTTATTATTTGTTTTAATATTAGTTTTAGGTACTGATAAAAATTCAAATACCAGGGTACAGAGGCTTGTGGGATTTTACTTCTCACGTTTCACAAAAAAAATTTAACAGCCTACTGGTTTCAGATCAAAACTCTAGAAGCCTCCATCACCACATTTCCTGTTTGTAACTGAACAAAGTACACGCAGAAGATTTTAAGAGAGAAATAACTGACATACAGATAAAGTTTACTGACACTTCTAACATAACAGAGCAACATTACTTAGAAAAAAAAGCTTACGGGAGTATTTTTAATTCATACATTTGCTTATGGCTGCATAAGGATTTCTCAAAGAAATAAAGCATGACAGGTAAGTGGCATTTTAAATTTTGCTCAATTCATATGCCTAAGAATTTACATAATAATGTCTAAGCCTCTAGCAAAAAGATACTTAATAAAGGTTTGGGAAGTATTCAAGTTTACACAATTATTTTAAAAGCGTGAGATTAACTTTATAATAATTAGAAAGTATTTGAAATATATCAATGAGCATAAATTGCCTACTTTGTCTTAAAAAGTTGGACAGTATTTTATAATATAAAGCTGATTGTAGCTATTGGGTATGTGTTCCTTGATGTGTGCTAAGTCGCAATCAGTCTTTATGATCCTATGAACTGTGGCCCACCAGAATCCTTTGCCATGGGATTCTCTAGGCAAGAATACTGGAGTGGGTAGCTATTCCCTTCTCCAGGGGATCTTCCTGACCCGGGGATAGAACCTGGTCTCCTTCATTGCAAGCAGATTCTTTATTGCTGAGCCACTGGGGAAACCCCTCTTCCTTGATAATCATCCCTTTTAAAGTACTTGTTATTTTTAGAGGATCTTTCTTTGCCCTTGCATATTCTTTTTTACAGTTTAATTATAAAGCAAGAAAGGCATTCTGGGATTGACATTTATGCACTACTGTATTTTAAATGAATGACCAGCAAGGACCCACTGTATAGCACAGGGGACTCTGCTCAGTATTATGTAACAACCTAATCAAGAAAGGAATTTGAAAAAGAACAGAGACATGTATACATAAACCTGAGTCACCTTGTTGTACACCTGAAACTATTAATAACATTGTTAATCAACTATATTCCAATATAAAATAAAGCAAAAAATTAAAGCAGGTTAGAAGTAACAACATTCTAATTCCTTACACTTTAGGCATTATGTTATCATCCCAGAAATCAATTCAATCATCAACTTTCAGAGAGATGATGATTTTCAAAAGCCAGTGAAAATACCGTCACCTTTGGAATGGACTATGAGGGTTGAATCCACATTTATTAGCCTAATTTCTGCTCCACATTGACTATCATTCCTCCTTTATTCTTTAATGCACTTTTAATTTCTTTAAATAAATGTTATAAGAGAAAAGTGAAAGTAGCTCAGTTCTGTCCAACTCTTTGCAATTCCATGAAATTCTCCAGGTCAGAATACTGGAGTGTATAGCCTTTCCCTTCTCCAGGGGATCTTCCCAACTCACCAATCAAACCCAGGTCTTGTGTACTGCAGGCAGATTCTTTACCAGCTGAGCCACAAGGGAAGTTCCAGAATACTGTATTGGGTAGCCTATCCCTTCTCCAACAGATCTTCCCGATCCTGGAATCGAACTAGGGTCTCCTGCATGGCAGGCGAATTCTTTGCCAACTGAGCTATCAGGGAAGCCCTATTATAAGAGAAGATATGTATAATCTATAAAGTGGGAGAAGTGTGGAATAAAATGAAAAAATTTAGTCTCCATCACTTTAGAAAATATTATGTTGTATTTTCTTCCAACTTTTGCTTCTATGTATTCTACTTGGTTTGCTTTTCATAACTAATAATGTTTATAAAATCATATGTTCAGTGTTTTTCACTAACATTATCACCATCTCCATCTTCATGGTAACTTCTGCTTAGTTGTTTTATATGAATGCATAGTGACATCAATTGAGTTATAGTTTACTTAGTCATTTGTTTATTGTTAGACATTTATGTTGCATCCAGTCTTTTTATATTTTAACTGACAGAGGGATGAACAATTCTGTAGCTTTTTCTATATTAAGGATTTTTCTCAGGAAAGATTCCTAAGAAATAGGAATTCTATGTCTTCTTAGACGTAGGATTACTGAGTAAGAAGTCATGAACATTTTAAGTCTCATTATTGTCAAATTGCTTTTCCAAGGTTGTTGTCAATTCACTCTCATCCCAGAAGTGTTTCTCCTTAACAAGCTGGTCTCATTTTCATAAATCTTTACTAATTTGATAAGCACAACATGCAAAGCCATTGTTTAATATGTATTATTCTGATTATAATGACAATGAACATTTTTGCATGAGTTTTTTAAATGTTTATAATCCTATCATTTGTGAATTATCTGATTACATCTTTTGCTTTTAATTGTGCTAATAGTATTTTTAATATCAATATGTATGAGCCATTTGTAGAAGATAATAGATATTATAAGATCCATGAATTTGCTTCCCAGTGTTTTGGTTGATGGACTTTAAAATTGATTGATTGGATTATTCCACAGGGCACATAAACTGATGTATGATTTTCATAGTTCTCTTTATATTTCCCAGGTACATGTACAAATATTAGCAAATAGCGAAAACAATTGTACTAGTTTTGCTAGTGCCTTGCAGAAATGAACATAACAATACTATGAATAATTGCTATGAGCTGACAGTCATGGGGAACTTGGCAAGGGTGGGAAGGCTGAGGGCAGTGAATATGACATTCAACTATCTCCCAGTAATTAATTTTAAATTAGGAGGTGATGATAAAATTTTATCCTTAGGATTTTATAATTTATATTTAGATCTTTTCCAGTGTAATGGAGGAGCTCCTCCATTGACAATTAAGACCTAAAATTCCACAGAAGAGAAAATATGTACAGTATTTGCCAATAAAGCCTCATAGATCTTAAAAGCCAAGAAACAAAACTAAATATGCTTAATGTGAAAGGAGAGACTCAGATTATAGTATTTTTTAAATTACATAGGTGAAGTAAAGGAGAAAATAAATATGAACATATGGAAAAGTGATTATTCCTAGTTGAGTAAAAGCAATGTATGAAAAGTAAAATCCAAAGTTTTCCTTCTCTCTTACCTATATGGCTTGTTGGTAAAGGATCCGCCTGCAATGCAGGAGACTCCAGTTCGATTCCTGTGTCTAGAAGATCTCCTGGAGGAGGTCATGGTAACCCACTCCAGTATTCTTGCCTGGAGAATCTGCAGGGACAGAGGAGCCTAGCGGGCTCCATGAGGTCACAAAGAGTCAGACATGACTGAGCAACTAAGTACAGCACAGAACACATGGCTTGCAGTCCCTGCATCAGTAAATGTGCCAGCATCCCAGTTCCTGCTGTGCTTCTGTGTTCACATAATCAGGATTAGCTGAATCAAATGGCAAAAACAACTCCTTTGGGCTGTTATTAATTTAATTTAAACAATGATTCACTCTAGTTACACATTGCTATTTTTTTTGGGGGGAGATTTTCATTGTCTTTACTCAGTTTTATTTTCCCTTGAGCCTCAGTAATCTACTGAGAGCAATGAAAGCTTATGTTTAAGAGACTAGATAGGACTCATTTATGAATCATTTGATGTTCTTTAAAAGTAGGTCCAACACAATCGTTTAATTAGGTAATAATTGACAGTGAGCTTAAGAACAGTTAACCCAGCAAGGATTGTCACATAAAGCTTACAACTCTAAGAAATAAATACCTACAAATTGCTAGTTAATAATAAATAAATATTGCACTCTTTTCCAGACATCATTTTCATTTAATTTTCTCAGCATTCCTGACTTAAAAAGGAAAGAAACAATTAACAATCCTTCTTAAAACAGTAAAGAAATGTAGTAGTTACAGTATTTTGTTGGATGAAGTTGCACAGACCTATTCCATTTTCAGAGGCTCTTACCAAGGTGGTTCTCCCACAGGAAACAGTAAGTACATATACAAAATGGAGCAACTAAAAGTACAGAAAAATAGAGATTCATCTACAGTCGGGATTTGGCAGACTTCAAAATCCCAAAAGGTCTTCCCAAGTTTACACATTCTGAGTTTAATTATGAAAGAAACAACGAGTCTAATACTAGAGGAATCATAACATACTGTCTTAAAATCTACCCTCCATCTCACTCCCCTACGTACACTTTGCTCAGGTAAAATCAATAAGCATTGGTTCCAGGCTCCTCCATCCATGGGATTTTCCAGGCAAGAGTACTGGAGTGGGTTGCCATTTCCTTCTCCAGGGGATCTTCCCAACCCAGGGATTGAACCCGGGTCTCCTGCACTGTAGGCAGACACTTTACCATCTGAGCCATCAGAGAAGTCTCTAAGAGGAATCATGATGTACTAGAAAGAAGGGACCTTTGTGTCACATAAATGGTTTCTGAACACCAGATTTATAGTTGGCTTAGTGTGACAGTTGGGCTTCCCTTGTGGCTCACCTGGTAAAGAATCTGCCTGCAATGCAGGAAACCTGGATTTGATCCTTGGGTTGGGAAGATCCCCTGGAGAAGGGCATAGCTACCCACTCCAGTATTCTGGCATGGAGAATTCCATGGACTGTATAGTCCATGGAATCACAAAAAGTTGGACACAGCTGAGCGATTTTCACTTTCACTTTATGGTGAGGGTCAGTGATCTGCAGAAAGTCATACCTTCTTCCTCTTTCCCCATACACTGTTCCAAAACAGACATTCCAAAGATTCATATTGCTAATGCCCCTCTTCCTATCATAGCCTCTTCCTAACATGTATCATTAACTTTTCAAATAACCAATTAATAATAGACAGAATTAAGTTTGGCAGTTTTCAATTTTTGCATTGAAAAGTTTCTTATTTACTGGAAAGCCTGGGACTAGATGTGCCAATCTCTTCCAGTGATCCAGGCCATGACTCTAATGCCTTTTACTGATGTGATAATACATATGGACAGTAGTGGCAGAAGCCGTGGAGACACTGGCAGTGTGCAACAAAGAGTCATCAAGAATGTGCCTAGTTTGCAACCAAATGATCACCACAATAAGAAATGTTCATTTCATGAGTAGAATCTATGGGGACTCTAATATCAGAACTTTTATGTTGAACTATCAGTTCAGTTCAGTCACTCAGTCATGTCCAACTCTTTGAGAACCCGTGGAGTGAAGAACGCCAGACTTCCCTGTCCATTACCAACTCCTGGAGCATGCTCAAACACATGTCCATTGAGTCGGTGATGCCATCCAACCATCTCATCCTCTGTCGTCCTCTTCTCCTCCTGCCTTAAATCTTTCCCGGCATCAGAGTCTTTTCCAAGGAGTCAGTTCTTCACATCAGGTGGCCAAAGTATTAGAGTTTCAGCTTCAGCATTAGTCCTTCCAATGAATATTCAGGACTGATTTCCTTTAGGATGGACTGGTTTGATCTCCTTGCAGTCCAATGGACTCTCAAGAGTCTTCTCCAATGCCACAATTCAAAAGCATCGATTCTTCGGTGCTCAGTTTTCTTTATAGTCCAACTCTCATATCCATACATGATTACTGGAAAAACCATAGCTTTGACTAGACAGACCTGTGTTGGCAAAGTAATGTCTCTGCTTTTTAATATGCTGTCTAGGTTGGTCATAGCTTTTCTTCCAAGGAGGAAGCATCTTTTAATTTCATGGCTGTAGTCACCATCTGCAGTGATTTTGGAGCCCAAGAAAATAAAGTCTCTCACTGTTTCCATTGTTTCCCCATCTATTTGCCATGAAGTGAAAGGACTAGACACCATGATCTTAGTTTTTTGAATGTTGAGTTTTAAGCCAACTTATATTTAAACTATAACTATTAGGTGGGTTTTTCTGGTGGCTCAGCTGGTAAAGAATCTGCCTGCAATGTGGAGACCCAGGTTTGATCCCTAGGTCAGGAAGATCCCCTGGAGATCTTCAGGGGATCGCAACCCACTCCAGTATTCTTGCCTGGAGAATTCCATGGATGGAGGAGGCTGGTGGGCTATAGTCCATGGGATCACAAAGAGTCAGACACCACTGAGCAACTCACACACACAAATTAGCCCCTGGTAGTTGAAAGCTAGTTAGAAACTTCAGTCATAGTTTTGATACCTGACATTGCCTCAATAATAACCTCCCAAAACTTTTAGTTTTTTAACAGTATAGATAGGTAAATTAAAATTGTGTAAGAGTACTCTTTAAAAGCAATATGAAAGTAATTACAATTAATGAATAATGGTACTAAAGATTGCATTTGTCAGGCAAGAATTTTTAGGTACTTTGCACATCCACTGTTATAAGAGGCACTGTTAGTACTGAATAGATATCCACATGGGTATACTGCTTATGGAAAGTAATTCAGTAAGAGGAGGTACGAAGTATGTGTGTGAATCTTTGTATGTGAACATGTACACAAAACTACCATTCAAGTTGAAAATCTCCACCAATTAGCTATTCAATATCTTCTCATCTCTGTGTTTCTTTGTTTTGCTTTTCAAAATAGGGCATTTATTGTTGGCAATCAAAAATTTTGCAAGATATCAAGAGTGTCATGAAATACAAAGCTTCCAAATAAAAATCTTTCTACTTTTAACTCAGATCACATTACAAAAGAAAAGTATCTTGGGAAATAGGGTTAGATAGGAATCATAGACTCCTAAAATCAGGGGAAACCTAGAGACTATGTGAAACAAATCCCTACATATTAGAATTTAGCCTGTTTTAAAATGTCTGCAACTGATCAAAGAAAATTTACTGTTCTAGCAAATGACAAAACCCAGCCCTAAAGGGTTGTACAGTGTGGTCCAAGTTCTTTCTTTGGAGTTGCTGATGTATTTCATGAAAATTATTAGGGCTTTCCTAAAGTCTTTAGTATAAGTGTAATGTTGTGATATTGCTTTGGTTATTTCTTTGCTGCTCAGAGCAAAATTATCTTCTTGTAACAATTAATGGACTAAGGAAACTTCATAAGTGAAATATATTTTTGTGAATGATAAGAATTTATATCTAGAAACAGTGTAATTTTAAAATGAAATTAGGATTTTCTGCTTGCTGCTTTGAAGTACACCTTTTAATACTCTGCTGTGTTTTATTTACACAAAGCACAACTATTTATTGAATATATACAAAATACTAGATTCTGTGGGAAATGGAAAGGGGAAAAAAGGTAAGTACAAAGGAGACTGATTCTGTTAGTTCTCACAAAGATGATTTCCTTAGTTCTCCAAAGGATGGTAAATTCTAGAGTTATTTGCTCTCTTACCCTCCCCCCAGAAAGAGAAGTATTAGTTCATAGAACAGTACATACAAATAGTATATAGAATAGTACACATAAAGGATAACCAAAGAAATCAGCACAAAGAGAAAAGGAGCAAGGGGTACAATTAATTCACAAAAGTGAGTAGCATATAATCCTATTGTGTGTCAAATGATACACAAGGTTAGACAGATGACCAGTGACAATATTCACATGGATTATTAGAGTAAAAACGTATCCTTTTTTGAGGAGATAGTCAGCTTCTTATACCTTTTATAATGTGATCTGAGTTACAAGTAGGAAGATTTTCATTCAGAAGCTTTGTATTTCATGATATTTTTGATACCAGTGATGTATTAAATAATATTTTCTAGTCCATAGCATTTCTATAATTAATAAATTCAACAGCAAGTTTCATACAATTGGTTCTTTTTCTTAAAATAAGTTTTATTTTGTACTGATAACAAAGGCAGAAAATGTAGAAAATGGAAGAGAATAAAAAGAGCAATAAAGAGTTAACTTTTATTTTCTGACTACAACCTGAAGTTTAGCTCTGTTGCTATTTTACACAAGTCATCAGCTGAGATGGAAGCAAGTTCTATATTCTCCTAAGAAATCTTGGGAACTTAACTAGGACATGTCCTGGTGTAGAAATAATCAAAGCCTCCCTTCAGAGGTTGACCTAGGGAAAATCTGCAGGGAGAGTCAAAAAATCTTCCAAAATATATTTTGTACCTTTTAACCATGTGTATAAATGATCAAATCCCTAAAATATATGACATGATGATTAGATGCAATAATTCTAGATGGTCAGTGTGATCAATGCAAAGAAATAGAGGAAAATAATAGAAGGAAAGGCTAGAGATTTCTTCAAGAAAATTAGAGATACCAAGGGAGCGTTTCATGCAAAGATGGGCACAATAAAGAACAAAAATAGTATGGACCTAACAGAAGCAGAAGATATTAAGAAGAGGTGGCAAGAATACACAGAAGAACTGTACAAAAAAGATCTTCATGACCCAGACAAACACAATGGTGTGATCACTCACCTGGACCCAGACATCCTATAATGTGAAGTCAAGTGGGCCTTAGGAAGCATTCCTACAAACAAAGCTAGTGGAGAGGATGGAATTCCAGCTGAGCTATTTGAAATTCTAAAAGATGATGCTGTGAAAGTGCTGCACTCAATATGCCAGCAAATTTGGAAAACTCAGCAATGGCCACAGGACTGGAAAAGGTCAGTTTTCATTCCAATCCCAAAGAAAGGCAATGCCAAAGAATGTTCAAGTTACCTCACAATTGCACTCAACTCACATGCTAGCAAAGTAATGCTCAAAATTCTCCAAGGCAGGCTTCAGTGGTATGTGAACCATGAACTTCCAGATGTTCAAGCTGGTTTTAGAAAAAGCAAAGAAATCAGAAATCAAATTGCCAATGTCTGCTGGATTATCATAAAAGCAAGAGAATTCCAGGAAAACATCTACTTCTTCTTTATTGACTATGCCAAAGCCTTGACTGTGTGGATCACAAAAGTTCAGTTCAGTTCAATTGCTCAGTCATGTCTGACTCTGCAACCCCATGAATCGCAGCATGCCAGGCCTCCCTGTCCATCACCAACTGGATGGATCACAACAAACTGTGGAAAATTCTGAAAGAGATGGGAATACCAGACCATTTGACCTGCTTCCTGAGAAATCTGTATACACGTCAAAAAGCAACAGTTAGAACTTGACATGAAACAACAAACTAGTTCCAAATCAGGAAAGGAGTACATCAAGGCTGTATATTGTCACCCTGCTTATTTAACTTATATGCAGAGTACATCATAAGAAATGCCATACTGGATGAAGCACAAGCTGGATTTAAGATTGCCGAGAGACATATCAATAACCTCAGATATGCAGATGACACCACCCTTATGGCAGAAAGTGAAGAGGAACTAACAAGCCTCTTGATGAAAGTGAAAGAGGAGAGTGAAAAAGTTGGCTTAAAGCTCAACATTCAGAAAACTAAGATCATGGCATCCGGTCCCATCACTTCATGGCACATAGGTGGGGAAACAGTGGCTGACTTTATTTTCTTGCGCTTCAAAATCACAGCAGATGGTGACTGCAACTGTGAAATTAAAAGATGCTTGGTCCTTGGAAGAAAAGCTATGATCAACCTAGACAGTGTATTAAAAAGCAGAGACGTCACTTTGCCAACAAAGGTCCATCTAGTCAAATCTATGATTTTTCCAGTAATCATGTATGGATGTGAGATTTGGACTATTAAGAAAGCTGAGTGCCAGAGAATTGATGCTTTTGAACTGTGGTGGTGTTGGAGATACAACCAGTCCATTCTAAAGGAAATCAGTCCTGAATATTCATTGGAAGGACTGATGCTGAAGCGGAAACTCCAATACTTTGGCCACCTGATGTGAAAATTGACTCCTTGGAAAAGATGTTGATGCTGGGAAGGACTGGGGGCAGGAGGAAAAAGGGATGACAGAGGATGAGATGGTTAGATGGCATCACCAACTCGATGGACATTAGTTTGAGTAAGCTCCGGGAGTTGGTGATGGACAGGGAAGCCAGTTGTGCTGCAGTCCACTAGACTGCAAAGTGTCGGACATGACTGACCTACTGAACTGAACTGAATTCTAGATGGACCATTTCTACAGCAAGGCTATGCTGTGCTATGTCGCTTCAGCCCTGTCTGACTCTTTGCGACCCTGTGGACTGTAACCTGCCAGACTCCTCTATCCAGGGGATTCTCCAGGCCAGAATACTGGGGTAGATTGCCATTCCCTCTTCCAGGGGATCTTCTTGACCCAGGGATTGAACCCACAGCTTCTAAGACTCCTGCACAGCAGGCTGATTCTTTACCACAGAGCCACTGGGGAAGCCCAAGCAAGGCTACAAGTCACCCCTAATTTGGCCAAAGGTAAATCATTAAAACATCTATTAAATTCTTAATTTTAGGCAGTGAAGCATTTCAGTTAATATGCTGTATTCTTAGATAAGTTATACCATACTACACTATATTATTCTAGGCCAAAAATAAAAAGAAATTATAAAGAACATCTGCCAAAACTTATTTAGAGTTTCAAATGCAGGAGTTAGTCTTCCATTATTCTCTGACAAACAATATACAAAACAACTATTTCATGAGGCAACTCTTAGTTCATGTAGATAGAACCTTGTTGTCAGCTTATAGAAAGATATCCATTTTTCTGTTCTCATAGTAGGAAAGTATACATTTAACACATAAAAATAAACATGAGATTTTTTAAGGTAAAGTTTGAAGAGAAGAGAATGAAAGCACATCCCCATTTCATGCTTCTCAAAATGATTACGTGGTCTGTGACAATTGTTTCTACTCACTCTGACTCCTGTGTTTTATGCAAGCATCCTAGTTTTATGCAAGCATATGTATCCAGGGTTGCAATAGAGTTCCCAGCTTAGCTAAGCTAATGGTATTTTCTAAATTCCTTTTTTCAGGATATTTTAATGGACACTACTCAAACTCCTCAAAGACTGATTTTTTAAACAAGAAAATAAAATTTTACCTTTATAGTTGTGCTGCTGCTGCTAAGTCACGTCAGTCGTGTCCGACTCTGTGCGACCCCATAGATGGTAGCCCACCAGGCTCCACCATCCCTGGGATTCTCCAGGCAAGAACACTGCAGTGGGTTGCCAGTTCCTTCTCCAATGCATGAAAATGAAAAGTGAAAGTGAAGTTGCTCAGTTGTGTCCTACTCCTAGCGACACCATGGACTGCAGCCTACCAGGCTCCTCCATCCATAGGATTTTCCAGGCAAGAGTACTGGAGTGGGTTGTCATTGCCTTCTCCATTATAGTTGTTACCACCCATAAATGCAACTAGCAACTGTTAGCACCAGCTTCCTTGTATCAAGTTTCCTAGGATACAACTTATAAGTAGATTTTTTGGCAAATACAGGCTCAGGGCAAAGAGAATTAGGATGGTAAATTGATGAGTAGCTTCACCAAAGCAACAAAGAGTTACTCCTTTCTCAAGGGTCTGTTTCCTAGCTGCTGGGAAATAGGTCTTCTTCTCAATAGTACTAGAGACAAATGTAACAGAATCTTCCACCTGTATTTTCCTGGGTTGTGGATGTGTCTAGATTTCATACTTGAGCAGAACCCTTCTGTTGGCCCTGGTTATTAAGTTGCCCTCTTCACTTTACTCTTCATTTAGTCAGTTGACACGTAATCAGTGAGCACCTACTTTGTGCTGAATAGGATATAGAAATAATAGTAGGAGTCTTACTATTATGTGTGTTCAGCCACTAAGTCATGTTCAACTCTTTGTGACCCTGTGGACTGCAGCACACCAGCCCCACCTGTCCCTCACTGTCTCCTGGAGTTTGCCCAAGTTCATGTCCATTGAGTTGGTGATACCATCCAACATCTCATCCTCTGTTGCCCCCTTCTCCTTTTGCCTTCAATCTTTCCCAGCATCAGGGTCTTTTTAAATGAGTCAGCTCTTCACATCAGGTGACCAAAGTAATAAGATAATAACAATAGCAAGAGCTACCATTTATTGAGCATTTTATTAGTGAGAAATATCATCACAGAAATCTCTTTATATGTCTTCACTTAATGAGTCCTATTAACAATAGGTGCATTGAGAAAATTGAAGTGTGAAGATAAAAGATCAATGAGACATTCTTTCTCTCTTTTGGGAAGTTCAGTCTAGCAGGGAGCAGTTTTATACGTAAATGATTACTTTGATGTTTGTTGAAATGTAAAGGGATATATGAGATGTCACTTGGTGAGGGACAGGCAGTAATGAGTGAGTGCTTGAGAGAGAAGACACTTTAGAAGGATGACTAGTAATTTGTCAGATGGCCAAGGAGAAAGGTATTTCTGGAAAAAGGGCAAATGTCCAGACATAAAGTATGGTCTCTATTGAAAATTTCAAGTGCTTCAGAATGATTGGAGCATGGTCTATTATTGGGTGTGTATAGTAGATAAGTCTGAAAGACAGCCAGAAAACTTAAAGTAATATTTTGTGGAAATAACTTTGCCAACAGAGGTCTGTATAGTGAAAGCTATAGTCTTTCCAGTAGTCATATATGGATGTGAGAGTTGGGCCGTAAAGAAGGCTGAGTGCTGAAGAATTGATGCTTTCAAATTGTGGCATTAGGCGAAGACTCTTGAGAGTCCCCTTGTTCAGCAAAGAGATCAAATCAGTCAGTCCTAAAGGAAATCATCCCTGAATGTTCATTGGAAGGACTGATGCTGAAGCTGAAGCTCCAGTACTTTGGCCACCTGATGGGAAGAAGCCAGCTCATTGGAAAAGACCCTGATGCTGGGAAAGATTGAAGGCAAAAGGAGAAGGGGGTGACAAATGATGAGATGGTTGGGTAGCGTCACAAAATCAATGAACATGAACTTGGGCAAACCCCAGGAGATAATGATGGGCTGGGAGGTCTGTTATGCTTCAGTCCATGGCATTGCAAAGAGTCGGACATGACTTAGTGACTGAACAACAACAATGTCAAAACTCATGGTAAAGAAAGAAAAGGTGGCCCAGTGGTAAAGAATCTGCCTGCAATGCGAGGGAGGTGAGTTCAATCCCTGGGTCAGGAAGATCCCCCTGAGAAAGAAATGGCAGCTCACGTCAGTATTCTTGCCTGGAAAATTCCATTGCCAAAGGCATGCTACAGTCCATGGAATCATAAAGAGTTGGACACATATGAGCACATGATATGCAAATAAAAGTGTGATGTCCTCTATGTTTAGGGCAGAGGTAGGAGCAGCCACCTTCTCCTGAAGGACCTATGTCACAGGCTCCAGAGAAAAAATAAAGGGACAACTTTCTCCAGAAACTCTGGAAAGGAGGAGTGTATGGGAACAACGTATGTACAGATAGTAGTTGGGTTAAGAGTGGTGATTGATGGAGTGAGGATTAACATAAAGAGCCATAAAGTCAGGGCCAATTGAACTAATAGGAACAGAGGCCAAACTGACCTGAGAAGGGTCTCCTTAGTACTCTGTTTTCAAACACTGGCCATCAAGACAGCAAAATTCTTTGATCCAGTAATTCAGTTTCAGGAATTTTTACCTTAATTAAGATTGGGTGTATAGTTTTGGATAAAGATAATCATCACAAAATTTCTTACATAACTAAAAATTGGAAGCAATTTAAATGTCTAACAATAAGAGATTGATTAAATTATGGAAAATCCATACAATGGAATATAGGGCAGCTAAAAGAAATGAAGGAATATTTAGCCTGTAGGAATAGAAGCATGCTGTGTAATTATCAGGGGGAAGCAGATAACAGTATAGTCAGTATAATTAAATCATATGCCTCATGACCAAAACAGCTTCTACACAGAAAATAAATTTGAAAGTGCATTAACCAAAGTGTTCACAGTGACTGTCTCTTGATAGTAGGATTATAATTGATTCTTATCCTTTTTTTGCTTATCTGAGTTTATTAATTGTTTTTAACTTTGAACATTGATGATTGTATAAGTCTGGCTTTTTTGTAGCAATGAAAGTTCATTTATTTAAGTGTCGCCAGACAGAGTGAGTGTAGAGGGTGATGATGTGAGTCTACATTTGGTCAAGTGAACAACCTAAAATGATAGTTGTGACACACCACAATAGAAAAGACTATGTGCACTCAAATTGCTTTAAAATGTGGGAGAATCTAGACTGTATCTAGACTGTGGTCCTAAAGGGACATATACAAGGAAAGAAAAGATGAAAAATCTTTAATAATAAAAATCATTAGTTTTAATCATTATTTTAATAACAGAAATCAGAAATTAATAACCCTGTATTGTGACAGTAGTAAATAAAGCATGGGCTTCCTAAGTGGTGCAGTGGTAAAGAATCCACCTGCCAATGCAGGAGACATGGTTTCGATCCTGGGTTGGGAAGATGGCAACCCACTCCAGTATTCTTGCCTGGGAAGTTCCATGGACAGAGGAGCCTGGTGGGCTACAGTCTATAGGGCTGCAAAAAGTCAGATACAACTCAGCACACACACACACACACACACACACACACACACACACACACACACAC